>JAKCPB010001749.1:0-88469 GCA_021442155.1 Cymbidium sinense | reverse complement strand
TGGGAAAATTTTGTACTCTGAAAGAGATACATAGTGGAAGATTTTTACTGGGCTAGGCCTCGTGATTTTTTCCTCTTTTCGAGATTTTTCCAAGTAAAAAATATGTAGTTCTCTTATTAATTTTTCAAAAATCTGTGTGTGTGTTGGATTCATAATAAAGCTAAAGCGTAAACTTTTATTCTACATGGCTTTTCTAGCACCCAACACTAGCAATGATTTCTCTATATGTTTTGAGCATTCAAGCCATGCATATATGTTTGGACATTTTATAAGGACAAGACATTTCATCTTAAAACATTTAGGGGAACGCTTCTTTCAAGAATCAATATCGAAGTAATAGTTTAGTCCATTTAGCATTTACAATTGTTAGGAATGAAAACAATGAATTATGGATCTACTTTTGAAGAGCATTGAATAAGTTGGTTACAAATATTCAATCTTGTAGAGAGTAATGTACAATTTATGATAGAAAATTTTAAGAAATTCTTACTAGCCATGGCTGCTCCAAACATAGATGAGTTATGTGATAAAATGTATAGCGTAGAGAACAATGATGATGTTAATTAGGGGACACACATCTTATCTCCTAAAAGGAATCTTATATTAATATAAGGTGGTGTACATGAATGTATCTTAAGAATCCCTTCTATTATATTTGATTTTTATCAATGTCATGCTTAATTTTATTTAAATAATTGATAATCAAAATATATAGGCTGTATTGTGCATTAATATTTTCTTTAAGTTGAATGGTGCATCATGAAAAACTTTTGAGCTAATTGAAATGAATAGATTTAAGGATGTATTTTAAAAAGTAATACAATTTAAAAGGTGATTTGTTGACACCCACATATATTTCATATGTCAAATCAAGCACAAATAGCAAAATCGATAAATTATGGACACACTGCTACGTAAATCGAAGTCGAAAATTCTTGATAATTAGCGAATCCGATCGAAATGACCTCTAATTGCAAAACGTACCTTGCCAATGCATCCGAATGTTAAATATTGATCAAAATATAGATTTTATGCTATTCGACAGATAATCGATGGAGAAAATGAGTCGTTGCTATGTTTACATGCATATTGGAGTCTAAGGCCTCAATGACGTCCAAACAACCATAGTTCATGAAATTTATCATGTCAACATCATCAAAATGTCTAAACCTATCAAAAGAGACTATTTGTGATCAATTTGGATGACTCTATGCGAGTGACAAGCAAACGGACATGTTATCACACTATTCAAGCAAAAATTCTTTTGATTTGATGTCGAAATATTTAAATGATGTCCGTTCGCAAAATGAAATGCTCTCACATATTCGAACATAAAAATTGTCTAAGAAGAACATTCATATTTCATAAATCAACATACAAATATGAATGAAATATTTAATTGAGCGAGGGAGGTGGATGCAGGAAATTTAAAACGAACATATGATGAGGTTTATGAGAACAAATTTAAAATATATATCTAATATAGTAATGATAATCAAGTTAAATTAAAATTAAATTAGGCTAGATTAAGCACGTTGATATGGCCATTAGGATATGACTATAATTGTATGCATGTATGTATGTTAATTAGGGCTGTCAAAAAGGCTCGTTGTTCGCGAGCAGCTCATGTTCGGCTCGTTCGTTAAGTATGCGAGCCGAACACGAACAACTATTTTAGGCTCGATATATAAACGAGCCGAACACGAACAATCTTTTGTTCGTTCGTGTTTTGCTCGATTTGACTTGAAACAAATAAATATTTATAAATAATTATATAAAAATTATATAATATATATTTTTATAATTAAACTATTTATTAATTAATTTTTATTTGCATGAATAATTAATTTAATTAATATTATTTAAATTAAATAAATTTAGATACATTATAATAATTAAAATTAATTTAAGATTTTCAATTGTTGAATTTAAGTAATGAACAGTTCTGATTTTCCGATCTGAGGAGATTTTTTATTAAATCTTAACCTAATTCCTAAGCCCTAACTATTTAAGCTTACGAGACGGCTTTTCGCTCACACTCTAACTCTTCCACTCTTAACTCTTTCTCTTGACGTCTTTGTCTCTTTGAGTCTTGATTGTTGCCTATTTTTTCCGCTATCCTATTCTCCTTCTTTCCTAGGCCTCCTCTACTCTACTACTCTGAGCACTTGATATTCTTGAGTTGCGGCTCTAATCCAGGTAGCGATTAGCGAAGCCGGCATTGTGAAACCGCTTTTCTAATTTCTCTGGTTTGGTATCGTTTATTATTTTGTAATTTCTCCATCTTTTTGCTAACTTCTTGAGTTCTTTGTTTCTTTGAAGTGCTTGAGTTCTAGATGACTTAAAAATGCTAATATGCTATTGAAATTTCTTGGATATCTGATTTGTAGTGTTGATTTTGGTTGGAATGTGCAATGAAATGTTGAAGTGTATTTTCTCAGTTTGATTTTGTAATATCGTGCATATTTTGGAGTTTAGGCCCTTCAGGGTTTACAATCTATATATGTAGTATAGTATTGATTTGGTTTCGGTTTAGTATTTATAAATGAAACAACAAATAAAATGAAAGCGCAAAAAATAATTGAAACAGACAACTAAATAAAATATATAAGCAGCAATTTTATTAAGCTAAGTTGCATCTCATATTAAAAAATATTTAACATCACGGCTTTAAAAATAACAAGTCTTAAATATAGTCATAATGGTAGCATTGCTATATAAATAGTATCAAATGGTCCTCATGAATAAAAAATCTGGAGAAAACAGCAAGTAGTCATATATCAAAATAGTTGTAAGTAGACAAGTTGTCATTTCTCATAATAACTACTAGTATTTTTTAGGTTTCATGTATCATGGAGAATTTGATTTCTTTCTAATGAAGCATTAACTTTCCAATTTGTAAAGTGACTAAAATTTGATGGCATGGTGTGTATATAATATATATTCAATGTGGGGTTTTCCCTCAAGCTTCATGGCTAAGAAAACAGGAGATAATAACAAGTAGATTGATCTCAAAATAATAACAAAGATAGCCAAATAGTCTTATTCAATAAAACAAGCTCACAGCTTACTAATATTGATGACTGCTTTAATTATAAAATGAGCTCAATTTAAAATATTTTATCAACTAATCAATGATGCCTTCATAGCTCGATGACTGCTTAAATTCTTCAAAATGATAAACCAACTTATTTCATAAGGTAAAGACCAAAATACAATAAATCAGCAAATAAAATAGGTTGTTTTGTAAATGGCTTCTCATTTAATTATGTTTTCTTTGATGAGATTAAGAAGAAAAGCCTTATGTTTCATGTTTAAGTTTTTGCTTAATATGTCAAATTTACTAGTGCTCCATTTCTATATGGAATGTGACAATAAATTATGTTAATGTTCTTGCTTGTAGCATATGGTTTGTACCTTTAATTTTGACACATATTTTTTTTTTTCAATATAGTACTACCATGTTAAATTTTAATCTATCTTAAACTGCATCATCTGGTAATGAGATTACTATAGAGGATGAAAATAGTAATGAAAATCCTAATCTTTCTTCACAACCTAGTTCTTCAAAAGAAATTATATTTGATAGTAATGTTGGAGGAATCACTACTAAGAAGACTAGAAAAAAGAAGTTTACAGTTTGGGAGTACTTTACAGAAATTGTTTCTACTTTAAAAGGCATCAATGCTTCCTATTTATATTGCATATATTGTGGCACAAAATTTCATAAATCCAAGACTAGCACCACTTCACAACTTCTTAGACATGTTAGGGAGTGTAATAAGATCAAAGCTAAAAATAAACAAGTTGTGGAGTTGCTAGATAAAAGGCAAAAATTATTAAATTTTGTGCCTTCTGATGCTAGTTCAGAAATCGAGCTTCCTATTTTTATAGATCCAAAGAATTAAGATCATCTTCGGGTTAGAGAAATAATTGCAAAAATGATAATTGTGCATGAATATCCTTTTATGATAGTTGAGCATACTTGGTTCAATATTTTGTTGAAGGTCTTAAATCATAATTATGAAAGAGTTTCTAGAAATACTATAAAAAATGATTGCATGAAAGTTTATGAAGTAAAAAAGAAAAGCTGAAGGCATATCTTAAAAGCATACTTATTGTCTCATTAACATCTAATTGTTGGACTTCTAATCAAACAGTGGGGTACATATGCTTAATAATTCATTATATTGATGAGTCTTGGAAATTATACAAGCATATTATCAGTTTCTTTGAGCTTGAACCACCTCACACAGGTACTTTTATTTGTGAGGCAATATGTGAATTGGAGTGGAAATTGCAGATAAAGTTTCCACAATTACATTGGATAACACGAGTAATAATGATGTTGCCGTTAATGCTCTCAAATCTAATTTTTAGTGAAGAGGTAAGTTACATTTTATGGGTTATTTTTTCCATGTCAGATGTTGTGCTCATATCATGAACATAATGGTTCAAGATGGTTTGAAGGAGATTCATGATATTATTTATCAAATCAGGGAGTCAATAAAATATCTTAAAAAGTCTCTTGCTAGATTACATAAGTTGGTTGAGGTGGCGAAGCAATTAAGGATTTCCACTTCTATGGGTTTATCTGTTGATGTTCCTACATGATGGAATTCTACATATATTATGCTTGAATCTGCATTTATTTTTCATAGTATTTTCCACCAATATGCAGCCCGAGATAGCAAATAAAAGTGGTTGCCATCTGATTTTGATTGGGAAAGGTATGAGGTTATTAGGAAGTTTCTTGCTGTTTTCATAATGTCACGAAAATGATTTTGGTTCAACATATATATTTTTCTACCTATGTTATGCATGTTAAGAAGTTGTTGATGGAGGAATACAATTCATCAACTAAGTATACTAAATAAATGTCAAATTCCATAAAAATTAAATTTGACAAGTCGGAGAATAATTTGTTAATGTCTATATGTTAGATCCATGCTTAAAGATGAAGTTCATAAATTTTACATTTTAAAGATATACTCACCTTCAGATAGATTTCAAAATTAAAGAAGTTGAAAGATCTTTTGGAGATTTATAATCAATATGTTTCAATGCTAGTTCTAGTTCAACATAGCGCATTTGAGTCTTCACAACTACAATGAGAGTCATCATTTTCATCTCCTTTTGATTGCATGTTAGGTTTTACTGATTTTGTTGTTACATCTGGTTCCATTCAGCCTTCAAAAATAGATTTGCAAATATATTTGGAAGAAGGGTTATATCAATGCAATATAGAACAATTTGATGTTCTTGATTGGTGGAGGATGAATACTCTTAAGTATCCAAACTTGTCCAAAGTTGTTAGGGATGTCTCAACAATTCTCATAATAACTGTTGCATCTAAATCTGCTTTTAGTGCTAGTGGTAGAGTTTTGGATTATTACAGAAGCTCTTTATCTGCAAAAACTATTAATGCACTTGTTTGTACTACTAGTTGGATTAGAGGAGCTTAGAGCAACATTAAGAATCATTTAATAAGAATCAATTTCATCTTTATTAAATTTTGTCTTGTAATTATTAATTAATTTCTTTTCTCAGCTTTTTTTTTCATATGTTAGTCTAATAAATGACCATTCATTGCAACAAGAGATCATGAATGGAGAAAATTTGCATGTAAAACTTCCTGAATAAATGAAGAGAATGGAGGAGCAACGTATAAGTTATGATTTATAGATTACACTATGTTACTTATTTTATTACCTACAACTGAATCTTTGATGCAACTTTGTTTTTTTTTGGGCTACTTTATTTTATTTTGGTCTTTACTTGATGAATATTACACATTATTTTATCTTAAATTGTTGAGATTTATGGTTTTTAGATTCTAAAGGGCTATGATGTTAAACCATTTTTAATATGAGATGAAACTTAGCTTGATAAAATGGCTGCTTATGTTCTTAGTGACCTTTGGCCATCATTACTACACTTGGTCTTTACTTCAACAGTACTACACTTGATTTTGGGGATTTTAAGAATTTAAGCAGCTAATAAGCTATGACAGCCTCATTGATTTGCTGATTGAAAATATCAAACTTAGCCCATTCATTATAACTACTTAATACTTTTTTTGGCTAATAATTACTTTATATTTAGATATGACTACTTGTTGTTCGAGCCACACTATGAATCCATTAAGGTATATCTTTCATTTTTGAATATTGAATGATGTTGTAGCCTTCATATTCTCTGTATGTAATTGGCAAGTTAATGCTTCACTAACCTAAAAAAAACTGGCAGTTATTATGAGAAATGGTTATTTCTCTACTTGTAGCTATTTTGAGGTATAACTACTTACTGTTCTCTCCAGATTCTTCATTCATGAGGACCATTTGATACTTTTTATATAGCAATCGAGCTACACCATTATGACTACATTAAGGCTAAAGAGTTGTCATTTTTAAGGGGCTGTGATGTTAAATCTTTTTTAATATGAGATGAAACTTAGCTTGATCAAATGACTGCTTATATATCTTATTTAGTTTGGTCTATTTCAATTATTTTTTATTGCAGCTTTCATTTTATTTACTATTTCATTTTAAAATGAGATGCAACTTAGCTTGATAAAATGGTTGCTTAGTTCATCAAACATGCACTTGGTCTTAACTTCAATATCACTACTTTTGATACTATGTTGAATATTTTAGATTCATAGGGTTTTTAATAATTTGATAGTATCAAATTATGATGGCCTGATTGATTGATATTTTGTGATGTTAAACCTTTTTAAATGAAACGAGATAAATTAGTGCTGAAAAAATCAACTTAAACATGAAACATGAGGCTTTTCTTCTTAATCCCATCAAAGCAAAATAGAATTAAATGTGATGTCATTTATAAAACAACCTATTTTATTTCTTTGTTTTATGTTTTGGTCTTTACCTTATGAAATAAGTCGGTTTATCATTTATGGGTGTTTGAAGAATTTAAACAGTCATCGAGCTATGAAGGCATCATTGATTGGCTAGTAAAATATTTCAAAATGAGCCATTTTATAATTAAAGCATCCATCAATATTAGTAAGTTGTGAGCTTGTTTTACTGCATAAGACTATTTGACTATCTTTGTTGTTATTTTGAGATCAATCTACTTGCTATTTTCTCATATTTTCTTAGCTTTGAGGCCTGAGGAAAACCCCACATGGAATATATATTATATACACCATGCTACACGAGGAAAACCCCACAAATACTGAGTATGTATAATATATATAGATATATATTTGGTTAGAATTAAAATATGTTTAAAAAAAGTCTATTTATTTTAAATGCTATAATTATTGCATATATAGATTCAAAGGAATGTGATTTTGCTATTGGGAATAATTGTAATTAAATGCATTTTAATAAATATTATATAGTCAATAAAATCTTCATAAATTAAAGTAAAATTTCCCTACCTTGGATTCCAAATTCAAGTCGAGCCTGTCATCCCTTCTCGCCGTCCTATTGAAGCAACCAAAATTGCAAAATAATAATAATAATAATAATAATAATAATAATAATAATAATAATAATAATAAATATAAATATAAATAAAAAAATCTAAATCCTAAGGGGCCGATTGGGACTTTTGTTTTTATTTTTAAATTTTTATTTTTTATTTTTTATTTTTATTCTATTTTGTTTATGTTTTACTTAAAAATAAAATTTATTTGATTATACTTGTTATTTTTAAAAACACTCGAAACAAATATATTTTCAAAAATAACATTAAAAAAAATTAAAACTATCCTAAATGACCTCCGCCCTCAGATGGAGGCGTCTGGTTCATCTCTTTCCTAATTTTGGAGCCTTTAGCATATTTTGCCTTTTTTATTTTTGGAAAAAAATTAATAGTAGAGACCCTATATCATTCCAAATGAGAAATTACAAGTATTAACATGGAAGATCCCTAGAAGAGATCAAAATAGGCAAAGAAGCCCAAACAAGATTCAACATAGCCAATAGAAACAAGGATAAGAAAGAATTAATAAGAAAAGTCTCTTCATTGCTGACCATCCAGCGGATACCACTCACCGCCATCTAGGAGGGGCCCTCGGGACAAAGTATCTGCTTTGGGAAGAACTTGCTGCTAGGTAGGCAAAGTAGCTAGGTCTGGTTGCAGAGGGGATCCAACATGAGGGCTACTGCAAGAAAAGGCTCTAATAGTGAACCAGCTTTGCCAAAAATAATCATTATCCAAGTTCAAAAAAATCAAGAAAGGGTCAATGTATAGAAAATCAAAGAAAAATAGGAAAGGGAAAAAAGTTATGGTATCGTAATTCACTCTAGGCTCCAAATCTCCTCCAATTATCTAACAAAGTTTTAACATATGTTAGCCAAGAAGGCTTAATAGTTCATCAACTTATCTTGTATGCAACCAGAGATTTAATCTTTGCTTCCATGCCTAATATAGAGATGTCGGCTAGGTTGTGGAATCACTGGTTTCTTTCTCCACAAATGACATATGTAGTAAGTAATTATAGTGATAAAATAACAAAGTCTAGCAATAACTTTGTGTTCGGATATAAAGAACATAAGATTTATGATAGAGAATACTATATCGGAAAAAAGTTGAAGTTGGCAAATCACTCCGAATCAGCTTCATAGACTCATTGCATTCAAAGAACAAATGAGTGAGTGACTCAAGGAAAGCTTTGTAGCAGTCTAATGTATCCTAATCCTCTAGGAAAATTGATTTGAGGTTTTCAATCTACCAAGAAATGCCATCCAACCAAAAATTACAAAATTGATAGCATAACCCTTAAACCATATCCTATCATACCACACTTGTATTCAAAATACGATTTAGTTTACTTAGTGGAGAGTTTAGTCTAACCATTACATAGAATGGAATCAAAATCTAAGTTTGGCCTAGTATTCATTATGGAATTATAACATAGCGGATGTTGCAGCTATAAACTATTTGGAAGCATCCAGTTTCCATTGATTATAATAGAGTTTAGTGTAGCATAAGAGGGCTTATTGAATATAGAAAAGCGTTCCGACCCAAGTTGATCATATAGAGAAAGTTTGTTGCACCAATGATCAAAGAAGAGGGAGAAAGTGGAGCCATTTCCAATATGATAAGAAATTTTTGTCCTTGAAATGAGTAACACATATTTTAGTTCCCTCCAAAGTCCAAATTGTTGAAGAGGGTACTTTTCCTAAGGGAATCCATACTTATTCCAAATATAAAGAAGAGGAATTTTTCAAAACTTTCTACATATTTTTTATTTTACTAATAAGATTTAAAGTGGACATCGAGAGGAGCCCAATTCCCCCCTTATCTTTAGGCCCAGTGGCTTTATTCCATGATATAAGATATAGTTTTCTAGGTTCATCACTATAGTAGAAAACGTTTACAGTGAATAAGGAGAGTTTCTTAAGAACACATTTGGGTAAGAAGATAGATCTGAACCAGCATAATAAGTAGTTAATGATGAAAGATCTTAAGAGTTGAAGCCTTCCACCATAAAAGAGAAATTTAGTTTTCCAACCACAAGCCACACGAATAGTATGTCAAACACTAGGTTGAAATGAACTGATTTAATAGGCCCACCCAAAAAAGGCATCCCAAGATATTTGAATAGAAAAACAACCTTCTTTGACATTTAGATATCTACATAATTCCTCATTGGAGCGAACTTCATTGGAGAAAGAAATGATATATTTCTCATGGTTTATTTTATGTCCTATATAATTTGCATGGGTATCAAGAGCATTTTTGAGAGATAATGTCATGTTAGAATCCTCAATTCCTATGGCGAGAAGGCCATTTAGAAACAGCAAGTGTGAAATGTTGTGCAACACCCAGAGTTAAAGGTTTATATTTCGTTAGGCTCACCTCCCTCTCCAAAAAATAAGAGAATGAATCTATGGTAATAGTGAAGAGAAAAGAGATAGAGGACAACCTTGTATTAGCCCATTTCAAGAATTGAAAAATCCTCTAACTTCTACATTAAGAATAATAGAGAAGGGCACATCCATTATACAAGCCTTGATCCAGCTAACAAATCATAGAGGGAAGCCTTTAAGGGTTAATCTATGTAATAAAGAGTGATGATTGATCTTATCGAATGTTGTTCTCAAGTCAAATTTGGCATTGAACTTCTCATCCTTTGAATGAAGAGAAGTCAAGGCATATTTGTGGATAAGAGCCGATTATCATATCCATCTCCTTAATAAAAGGCGATTAAGCGGATTGATATGGGATAACCTTCTTGAGCTTGTTTGAGAGCACTTTGGCAATAACTTTATAGAATGTATTGTACAAGAAAATTGGTCTATAATTATTAGAGAGTTGGAATGCTTGGTTTGGGAATCAATGTGATAAGGTTATGCTTAACATGCTAGAGCCTTTTAGTTTTGAAAAGTAGTGGGTGGCCGAGACGAATTGTTTACCCACCACATCCCAGCTTGAAGTAAAGAATTTGGCATTGAAACCATCCAGGCCATGAGACTTATTCTCATTAATATCTTGAAGGGCATTAATAATTTCTTGATTAGCAATTTCAATCAAGATCACCACGAAAGGAGAAACAACCCTACCCAAAGGGACATCATGAATATTGAGGCTAGAGGAATTTTCATCGTTGAATAGGGAAGAGAAGTAGATGCATATTTCATCAGAAATAGTAGAAGAACCATGGATTATGCCCTAATCAATATGGAAACATCCGATGAAGTTTGAATTCTTTCTTTTTTTATTGAGTTATAGATGAATTTAAGATCATCATCAGAATTCGTGAGCCAATGAGGTTTAGCTAACTGTTTCACCCACATGCCCTCTCTTTTTAATAGGTCTTGATATCTGACATTAATGTTCTTGAGCTTCATAATTACTCCATTATTATCTGGATCCTTGTCAAAGGTGAGGAAAACGTTTTCTTATTCTTTTTTTATAATAAAAATCTAATGGCTCAATGATGATTGCAAAGTTCATCCGATGGGGTCAATCCAAAAAATAAAATTCTCAAATTTAAGTGTAAATGATCAAATAGTTCACACTTTGTTGATGATCGTGTTGATTGCAAATCTCAACCGAAGGGGTTAATCTAAAAATAAAATGCTCAAATTTAAGTATGAACGATCAAATAATGCACACCCTGATGATAGTTGTATTGAATGGAGATTTCAACCAAAAGGGGTATTACCATCAAAATATGCTCTCAATTTTAAAACAAATCAACCTAAGTCAAGTACTAATGCAAATTCAAAATTTGATAAGTTATCAAACTTTTAAAGTATTCATAAAAAAATCATCATCTAAGTACTTAAAATAATCCGTCCACTCATCCAAAAGTGTTTATCGAAAGTGACAAATTGAAAAAATTCTAGCTTTCAAAGGAGCCAATGTCAAGTCAAATAAATAACTATATTCACTCTCAATCAATCTCATGCTAGTAAGGACATGACTCGTATCCTTTTTCTGTGTGGTTTGGCTAGTAAGCCTTATATATGATGCCGTTACGACTAAAGTCTTTTGATCGGGTGGTTGGCCACCAAATGACACCATTATATTACAATCGTGATGTTAACCTGTACATTACTCAATAGCTCTGTCCCTTGAGATGTCAACCAAAGAGGGTGCCTAATAATGCAAAAAGCCCTTTGTTAGCTTAGGTGGACTTAAAATTATCTCTTTAGATAAATACCACCCCAGGTCTACATTCTCTTGGATGATGCAATATATGACTGCTGACAAGGATCTTCCTTGAGGTTGTGGATTACCTCCTCGACTAAGTAAAATGGACCATAACAACCGAGATGACATAACTTTAGGATCTTGATCGGCATCATTTCTCCTATCATCCACTTTAAGTTAAAATAATGAATTTCATAAATTTGAAAACTCCACGTGCTACTAGTATACACTAAACAATTAGCAATCTAACAACTAGCCTAAATCAAAAGTTCTCTCTCAACATTAGGAGAGGTAATTAACTATAAATACTTGCACCTATTGGAAACCTGGAACCAGATCTAAAGTCCTCACAAAATGAGGGTAAAATCTCTGGGTAATGTCTTATCTACAGTCTCATTGTCCTTCTAAGAGTTTAATCAACATTAATTAAACTCTCTTTATCGAGGTTAGTGGCAAATTTTTGAGCCCGCATGATTAAAATAGTCTAAAAAATTTATTTCAACTTAGATAACAACACTATTTTAAGAAAGAATTCAAAGCCAAGCTTTATAGTTCATTCCAATCTCTAGCCTTCACAATAATGCTCGAAATGACCAATTACACCAAAAGTTAAAATAATTAAAAATATTTTATATAATTCATTTTTTATGGGAATGCACATATTTGACTTCAAAGAAGCTAGCAAAACTTAGCTCTTTTATTATAGAAGGGAGGAAAGTTGTTTCTTCGACAAAAAGAACATTAGTTTTTAATTAGAGTGGGAATTTAGCAACTAGTTGAATGAATTGATAGAAAAATTTATTAAATTAATTAAATTGAACTACCTTATATGTAGGATTGAACTGACTAAATCGTAAGTAGAATCAAACCAAATTGAATCATGTTGTAATTTGATTTATTTGGTTTAATTTATTTCACTTTAACTAAATTTAAAATTAAAATAAATTAAAATTTATGCATTCACTCAATCTAGATTGCTTAGATAAGAGATTTGTCATATCAATTAAATTAAACCAAATTTTAGGTAGAACAAAAATGTAGAGTAATAATAATATCAAGGGGGATTTACTGACATACCACACATAATTGTTACATATTTATATATCTAACAACTAAATTTTAATTTTTACATATATAATATCTCAATCTTAATATTACATCAAAATACATTCATTACTTATTTTTTTAAAAGTGAAATACACATTTACAAGCATAATAAAGTGCTTGGATAAGTTATATTTAATTTAAAGTCACCATATATTTGAAATCCAGCTTTACATTGGAAGTTCTATACCAACATTTTTTTAACTTTAAGAGAGAAAATTCTTCTGTCCAATTCTTTATACTTTTTTCAATTGTTTAGCTTAAAGAAATGTTTAAGAAAATTAATATAAATTATTGATATATAGTCATTGATTTAATAATGATGAAATATGATAACACATGATATTCCTTAAAATATTCCACACAAACATTTCTCATTGATGGCCTTCCATCTAGTAATGAAGTCAAACAAGAGAGACATACTTCTGCCAACGAAACCAAGAATTTCTAAATGCTTTGGCAATTGATCTTACTAGAATATATTTGCTCTTTTGTAAACATTTTAAGATCTACAATGTCATTGATTCTATGAGGATACACTATTTTAATGTGATTATGTAAATTAAAGTCATCCTTAAAGATATATTTAGGGCTTCTTCCGGTAAGCATCTCTAGATACTATTCCAAAGTTATAAACATCTGAGGTAGATGGGCGAGCTCCTCCACCTTATTCTACTAATTAAATAATAATATACATTTTAGAAAAATATTACATTAAAATATTGCATCAGCTTGATTAATTATAACATTAAAAAATCAATCATTACATAACCTGGAGCAACATAACCAATGGTTCCTTTAATCTCATTTTTATCTGAACAGTCTTGGAGAGATGTACTCATAGCATCTGAAAGAATTCTTAAGAGCCCAAAATCTCCTAAATGTGCAACCATGTCATTGTCAAGTAAAACATTGCTTGGCTTGACATCATAATGAATGATTGATGGTTCATAATAATGGTGAAGATACTCCAAGGCATTTGCAACATCAATTGCAATGTTCAATATTTTGCCTAAGGAAAATAATGTCTCCATTAGTTTCATATTCTATATGGAGCCACTTGTTCAAGTTTCCTTTTGGCATGAATTCAAAAATCAATGCCTTAAAATCTATACCATGGTGATCAATGCTTGAGCATGTGGTTAGGACCCTGATAAGATTACAATGGCGTATGTGTCTTTATGCATCACATTCAGATGTAAAAACTCTTAAAAGTTCCATGAAACTCAAGTTTGAAAACTTTAATAGCTACAATAGCTTGATAATTTTTTAAGGTGCCTTTTTCATACAAAGCCATATCTTCCATATCCTACTAGATATGAAGTGGAGAAATCATTTGTAGCTTTGGCTAATTTTGCATAAGAAATTCTTGAAAATGGAGTGTTTAAGGATGAGTTTGATGAATTTCTTCTTTGGCTACTTCGGTTTTGTTTTCAATAGAGCAACATATAATAGAAGAAAATGACCAATAATATAACTAGCATGCTAAAAGTGAGAACTAAAATTTTGATTAAATTGTGAGTACTTTTAATTGATGATAATCTATCATTACATTTTGCTAAATGATGTTTTGGAATTCCTCCGCATATTTTTTTATTTCCAATGAGAGAGACTATCAGAGAATCTGCAAAGACACCGTCATATGGAACTTCTCCTTCAAGATTATTAATTGAAAGATTCAAGTGCTTAAGAAAGATAAGATTTTGTAGAGATTGAGGAATGACACCAGATAAATTATTATGTGAAAGGTCTAAGCTTTGAAGGCTCTTTATATTTTCGAGAGAAATAGGAATGGAGCCACAGAAGAAGTTGTAGTCCATATATAATTCAAATAATAGTTGACAAGTTCCAAGTGACTCTGGTTTTTCTCCAATCAAATTATTATTAGAAAAAATTAAGAAACATTAGATTTACTAGGTGACCAACTTCTAATGGTACAATCCCAGTAAAAGAATTATGTGCCAAATCAAGAATATATGAAAGTGATGGAATGAGAAAAAATTCTCTTGGTACCATACCGATTAGACTATTATGATTGAGGGCCAAATCAGAGATAATCTAAAGATTTTTTAAGCTTGAAGGTATAAAGCATGTTAATTTATTAAAATCTAACCACAATTGGTTTAATCTAATGAGATTGCCTAAATAATAAGAAATAATTCATGTAAGACTATTCTTTTGAAATGTCAAATATTGTAACTTTTCAAGCTTTCCAACGCTATCACATATGGGACCTTTCAAAAGATTTTCATCCATCAAAACCAATTAAATTGGTGTACCTATCAAGTTAGAAGGGATGCTTCTGAAATATAATTGGATCCAAATGTTACTTGTTGAAGCTCTGGATAAGTTCCTTGATTTTGGAAGTATTCCACCGAGGTTATTTCCATAAAGGGCTAAAATTTTTAAGATGGTAAAATTAGTTAATGAATCAAAAAAGCCCCAGCCTTGTACATTAGTTGCTTCAAACTCATTTAGTTCCATATTGAGGCTGTATAAGGTTTGGCATTTTCCCAAAATATGTTGGTATCACTCTTGTGAAATTATTTGTATTGATGTCCAAAGACACAAAACTTGTAACATTTTGAAAAATGTGATCAAGCGAACCATTGAAATGATTGTCATCAATATAAAAGATTTCTAGGTTTGGAAAAGCTTGGGCAATGTTAATTGAAATATCACCATATAGGTGATTGATTGCCAAAGAAACCTTACGTAATGATGATAAGTTATAAAATGAAGAAGGAATGTTACCAGAAAGGTTATTATCACATACATTAATATTTTCTAACCTATGAAGGCCACCAATCTCCTATGGAATTCCTCCCTCCAAATGATTGTAATGAACATAAAGAGTTTCCAAGAAGGTGAGATTTTCAAGCGATGGTGGAAAGTTGCAAATGAGGTGGTTTCTAGCAAGTTTGAGGTAACTGAGTGGAGACAAAGAGTTCATAATAGGAGGGATTTTTGCTGTGAGTTGGTTGCCACCAAGGTCCAAAACTTGAAAATAGAGCAATTGGTGATGAGAGCGAGAATGTCTCCATGAAATGAGTTAAAAATTCAAGTTGAGATGGACTAGAGAGATCTCACCATATAGACTATTGTTCTTTGAGATTAAGCCTTCTAAGAAAAGTGAGGTTGGATATTAAAAAAGGAAGATGGCCTATCAAGCCATTGGAGCTAATATCCAAGGTTGTCACTCTATTCAGGGCTTGCAGCCACATAAGATACCTTCCCATGAGCAAAAATGTTGGTTTAGTGTCGTTCCATGAGCTCATGGAATTGGCGGAAGAAGCACTACTGCTTTGCTGCTTCAAGATTTGATGCTTGAGAGAAATATGCATCGTAATTCTTATTGTTGTGTTAATGGCAAAAGAGTAGGCGGGACATGGATGAAGAAGAGAAGGGGAATAAAAATAGCCTCACACTCATATTAATTAATATGAGTTAGAGTTGTTTATCTAATTTCTATATGCAGCCATGCCTTCATTAATCTATTTCTATGTATATTGTTAGCATTGAGATAGATCAGATAATGATCATTGGTTATACTTTGACTTGAATCAATGAGCATTCTCCACATCCTTTATATTTTCTTTTGTGTATACTTTTCAAGTCAAATCAAGCAACATAATTTCTTGCTAGCAAATATTATATTATATAATATTCTATTTATTTTAAAACTTTCATAATTAATCTATTTAGATGTTCCTAATATTATTTGATAAGAGCTCAGATATATGTGACTTTGCCTTCACTTGCTATGAATCAATGCATGCTTCAACATGTAACTATTAATATATATATATATATATATATATATATATATATATAAATATATATATATATATATATATATATATATATATATATATATATATATATATATATATATATGAAATGAAAATCAAAATTTATTTTAGATGACTTGGATATTTATTTTCCTACAACGTTTCAAATACTAAAATATAAATGTTGTCATAATTATAATATTATTTAATATTAAAATTAAATCTCTTAGTCAGCAACATTAATATCTTCTAGAATAGTTGACTCACTCAAGTCATGAAGGTCTTTTTTCATCTTTTCCTTTTCCATATTTCTAAGTCAAGCTGGATTATATATATATATATATTTGACACTCAGCCTCAATAAAATTATGAGTATTTCTACATTTTAAATCTTTAAGTTCTGATCATAGGCGAGAGAGAGAGAGAGAGAGAGAGAGAGAGGAGGAGAAATAAGTGAATTTCTTTTAAAAGAAAGTTTGTGAGAAGCCTTGGATCGATCGTAGATCCGCATGATATTTTAAAAAAAAAAGATAAAAAATTAAAAAAATGTATAAACTTTATCTATTATCTATTCTTACTTTTATTTTCTATTCAACATTATTGTTAGACTCAAAATCAATTAATCTATGATATAAAATATTTATTTATTAAATTTCATTAACTTTTAAAAGTTTAAAACACTAAATAATGATATAAATTTTATATTAATTGACGGCATATAGATGCTCTCTTGAAATTAATTTATTATTTTAAAATAAATTCAAATTCATCCATTATATAGTAAATATCATCAATGATTCTCCTATTAAAAGTATTTACATTTTAAAACAAAGTTATGTATTGAAAATTTTTTTAAATTATTTTAAAATAAACATAAATGACATAATTTTTTTTTAATATTTACATTAAAGTTTTAGAGTTCTATAATTAGCACTAAGTTTGTTATAAAATATGTCATGATTTATATCATATTTCATAAATTAATTAATATGAAATTATGTCATAATTCATGACAAAATCATAATAGTATTGTTAAGTTTAAGACAGATGCTTATGTTACTGCTAAGTTTTCAAGAAACCTAATATAATACTCAATTTTATTGTCCTCATTAAAATTTTTTAAATTTAATAATTTCAGTTTGAAACTTTTGTCATTAATACCCTAAATCCTAAATAATAGGCAAGGTTGTGAATTTATATTGTAGGTAGAAAATCACTAATTATTGGGATTGACATTTTGATCGATAGAGAACAATGATGATGACTTGTCCTTTCTAATGATTCAAATGAACATGTATGTATGAAATAATTGAATTACCAGCAACATTTTAAGGAAGTTGTTTTCAAGATTTTTTTTTCAAATAGTTAACTATTTATGATAATAATCAATTATTTATGATATAATTTACTAGGTGTGACAATTATATGAAATTTATTATTTATTCTTAAAAAAGGAAAAATGCATATAATATCTATAAAAACTTGTTAAAAAATAAATTTTCTCACAATGATTTTAGGCATATAATTCATAGGAAGCTATAGCTATATTTCCATATCCATATTATGACATGTAACTAATATTTATTAGAGGAATTTATAATATTTATTATCATGAATAAAATATCTCTATCCAACTCCTTCCATAATGATTTGCCTTCTTTAATAGAGTACTAACACTTATTATTCAACATTATTTAATAATGACATTGCAATATATATAATGCTAACAAAAAATGATAGTGTATCTTGTGTTAAGTTCATTAAGAGTTTTGACCTTAATTGTGATTGAATTTTAAAATTCAAGACTTGCAATACACAATTTTAAATTTATTTGAATTTTAACACTCTAATTTTCTCTAAAAAAAATCTTCAAAAGATAGATTTGGAAGGTTTATTGGGTTTGGAAAAGGTCATGAGAAGGGAAAATTATTATTAGGCAAAATTTTTAAAATAAGCACGTTTAAAAATATAATTAGCAGATTAAGCATTAAAAAAAATTTTAAAATAGGCATCGTCTGTTAAGCAGGCGTGGCCGGTGGCTTCTGATACAGTCGTCATACCTAAAAAAATAAAAAAACTAATTTTGCTCCGTAGAGGACCGCCTTAAAAAAAATTAAATAAATAAATAAAACTAATTTTGCTCTCGGGCGGAGTTAAAAAAATAAAAAAAATTTTAATTTTTACAATTTTACTACACAGTATCTAACTTTTATATTTAAATATATTTATTTTATATACATAAAAGACAAATTTTATTTTAAAATTTAATAATCTTTTTATATAAAATTAAAAAATTTGTATTATTTATATAAATATAAAAATTTAAATTTAAATATATAAAAATACAAAGAATTGAGTTCTCTTATTACGCGAGAGTACGTTCAAAAATATATAATAAATTTATAATTGATATGACACTTAAAATACTTCTAGTCGAACCACGAATCTTGATGCTAAAAGCAAGCTGGCCCGAAGTTGAAGCTGGTTGAGATCAAGCATTATCTTTGAATACTTTGGGATGTCGGTTAAATCCTAATAGCTCTCAAATATGAAGTGTTTAGTAAATCGGCGTCTCGATGAGGGATCCAGAATCTCATAATTCATTTTGGGCATACAAATATTTAAAATACATCAAATGATCAAAGGGATCATTTTGAGGCGTCAGATGAAGTGGAGTGCGGGTTTTGCATGTATTTACGCTCTCCAATCTATAAATAGCTCATTCCTCATATGAGGGGGAAGAGAGAGAGAGCCCTTAAGCTTGAAGATCCTCCCGCAATTGCCACCACTCGGTCTTCAACCACCGGTATTGCCGATCATTTGATCTCGCCGTCGTCAACCTCTCGTTGGTCTCCATCATGTGACCTTCATTATCGGTCTGCTCATATACACTTATGTAGGTTATGGGAAGATTTTGTACCGAAATAGATACATAGTGGAAGATTTTCTTGGGCCGTGATTTTTCCCTTTTTTTGAGTTTTCACATAAAATTTTGGAGTTTTCTTGTTCACTCTTTAAATATCTATGTGTGTTGGATGTTATGTAAAAGTAAAACTCTACATCCGTTTTTATGCAATAATAAAAGCTTCTATTATATAAAATATTTAAGTTAAAATGTATAAATATTATATATATAGATATAGATATGTTGCGTCTAGAAAACCGATTTTAGAATTTGCCAACTTTTAGAAATTTTGCAGTAAAAGCGTGAACAATAAAACTCATGGAAACTCGAAAAAACCAAGGGGCCTAATTATGTCACTAACAAAACAAGATCTTCGATACCAAATGCTCGCATATGAGGAAGGGACAATAGTTGCTAGTAATAGACAATGTTGACGATGATGTTGACGATGATGTTGTGGCAGTTGTCGATAGTTGGCGACAAAGTTAGCGACAAAGTTGGCGAGTTGGCAACAAAGTTGAGAAAGTTGATGGCGAGAATCGGCGTGGCGGTGATGGTGGCGGCGGCGGTGGTTGCGTGTGTAGCACGATTGTGCTTGAGGATCTTTGCTCTCTCTCTCCTCTCTCTTGCTTGGGCTTCTACTTCATAGCTTCCTCACGCGAATGAGGCTATTTATAGGGAGGAGGAAGTAAATACATAAAATACCACTCTCCACTCATGGATTCCCTCATCATATGATGTATTTTGTGCATTTGAATGCTCAAATGAAGTCGGTGTAAGATCTTTGGCTTGTTGGAACCCTCGCCGCTCAATTTGACTATAAACACTCCATATTTGAGAGCTATTTAATTGATATCCTCAAGATGATATTTTAAGTGCTTGATCTCGACCGGTTCAATTTGATGCTTCGGCATCAAGATTCGTCTTATTAGAGGAATTTTAGAGTCATATCAGTTGCCCCCCTATTTTTGGATGACATTATCTCAATCATCCAAAAATATATGTCAAATACTTGAAAATAGTAAATTCTTCAATGAAATTTGAGGGTCCATTAACTGCACATTTTGAGAGAACAGATCTTCATAGGAGCACAATATTATAACTACGTCGGGAATGCGTGTAGGTATGCATGCAGATTTGAGGTTCTGGACCCATCCAGTGCAGTGGGAAGCGAGTGGAGCGCTCAAGCGGGCGCCGCAGCGCATGCAACATGGCCTTGCGCAGCGGTTGGCCTTGCGGTGGTGCGGCTGGCGCGAATGGGCCGGAGCGTCAGCGGTGAGCGAGCGAGTCGGCGGGATCAGGAGCGAGAGGATGTGGTCATCGCAGTCAGCCTTGATGGGTCAGGCAGCGAGTCATGGCGGTCGGCACGTTTGCTTGAGCGGTTATCGGTGCGTCTTGCAGCGAATCGTCTGGCAGCCGCGGATTCGACAGCGATTCGCATGGCTGCGAGTGACCAGAGTTGAGTGGGCGCGTTCGCGACCGATGGTGGCGGTTGGGCCATGGACGGTTTTCGGCGCGTGGGCAAGTGGCGTGAGCGCTGAAGCGGCGCTGCTGAGGCCATGAGCGAAGCTATCCTGAGGCTGCAGAAGCAGCTTCAGCGAGTTCGAGCGGGCGGGCATACAGGTCGCAGTTTCGATTTTACCCTTTTGCCTAGAAAGTCTAGCCCCAGGCAAGGGAAGACACCTTCTCTTCTTCTTGAGAGAAGGTCGTTGAGCGATCAGACCGGTACTCATGGCAGCTCAGTTTTCCCTCGAAAGAGGTGTTAACTAACCGTCGGACGGCGGGATCGGGCGATCAAGACCCGTAGTTCATAAAGCTCCGATTTTCCTTGAAAGAGGTGTTAAGCGACCTCGTCGGACCGGCGGAGATCAAGACCCGTAGTTCATACGGCAGCTCGATTTTCCTTGAAAGAGGTGTTCGACCTCGTCGGACCGGGATCGGGCGATCAAGACCCGAGTTCATCACAGCTCGATTTTCCGAAAGAGTGTTAGCGACCTGTCGGACGGCGGGATCGGGCGATCAAGAGTAGTTCATACGGCAAGGCTCCAGTTTTCCGCGAAAGTAATTACGATGTCGGGCCAGCGGGGTTGGCGATCAAAACGATGCGAGCAGGTTAGCGGCAATGCAGCGATGCGGCCGGCAACAGTGGCGATAACCTGGCGTGGTCAGCGAGCCAAATGATAGTGGCCCGGCAAGGTGATGCAGTGGTTAGCGTAGGGTGTATTAAGCAATAGAAAGCGGTAATCAGCAGTGGCGTCAGCGTGAAATTGCCGAGATGGTCAGCGGTAGCCAGCCGGCGGCAGTGAAAGCAGCGGTAAGGATGTTAGCGGCAGCCGAGGTTAAGCGGTAACAAGCGGTAGCGTAGTCAACGTAGCGATGTCAGTAATCAGCGAGATAGCGGCGATTCTTTAACGGCGAAAATGCGGTAATAGATGGCAGCGATAGCGATGGTAACGATACAGCGGCGGCATAGTCTGGTAGCGAGCGTCGACAGCGATATCAGCGTTCTTGGTAGCCGGCGATTTGCTGATATGGCGATGGTAGTTGGCCGATGGGTGGTGGTTCGGTGGCGGCGGTAGTCTGATGGTGCCTAACGATGGCGAGATGGCCGGCGGCGTTGAGATCTATCCGTGGTTGTTTGTCAGTGTTTGCTCAATGATGTTAACGATATGTATGAAAGAGGTTGAATTGAATCGGATTTTGACCCATCAGAGGTTGTTTGTCGAGGTTACGATAGCGTTAACATGGAAGAGGTGAATTGAATCGGAGATTTTTTTATCGAGGTTGTTTGTCGAGTTACGATGGCGTTAACTTATGGAAGAGGTTGAATTGAATCGAGATTTTGACTCATCGAGTTGTTTGTCGGTGTTTGATGGCGTTAACTTGGAAGAGGTCATTAAGTCCACAAGGACCTTTGACTATCGAGGTTGTTTGTTAGAGTGTTACCCGATGGCGTTAACTGTATGGAAGAGGTCGAATTCAATCGGCGAGATTTTGACCCATCGAGGTTGTTTGTCAGTGTTGATGGCGTTAACTATGGAAGAGGTCCGATCAAGTCCCTTGGGATTGATCATGCGATTGATATACAAGCGTGGGTTGTATATTTCTCAAGTGGGAGGATTAAATGAAGAAGAAAATAAACTTGTAAGAAAGCCATAAACTCATTACTTTGATAATGTTGATGATACAATGTTGTCACAAGATAACTTAACAAAAGGGGCAGATACATTTTTAGAAAGTTAACAAAAGACAAGAGGTGAGAGGAAAAGATAAGCGGGATAAATTAAGGACTATAATATTTATACACCAAGGATATACACTTTTTTGAGACCCTCCATGTTCCAAGTTCTAGGGATGATTTTTTTGGTTGCCCCGGTTGGAGCTATGTTTGCTTGAGTTGGTTGGTTTTGCACAAATTGGCCGAGATATCCATGTTGAATAAGCCTCTCAATCTCTTCTTTAAGTTGTTTACGCTAAGTATGTCCGACTTGATGGAAGTGACAATATTGCTCTCGATTTTTGAAGTTGATTTGATGGATGTGGCCACTTAATGGTCTCTTCATCTCGAATGGCCATCAAGATGTTAACACGAGATGTGTTGATTGGCGTGTATTCCAATCGTTGATGTGAGGGGCGTGAAATCATGCCTTGTTGCTTCTTACGGTGGGATTGTTGATCGTGTTTCCTAGCACTCTTACGTTTTCTGGATTGCTCAAATTGTTTGCGATGGGCGTGTAGCCTCATCGGAGATTTGTGCTTCCACATTGTCGCATATGGCGGACCGTGTCTCGCATTAGTGATGAGTAAAAGGCCACGGCGAGTCCTCAAGGAAAATTCCTCTTAATAGTTTAGAATTACACTCGGTATTTGGCGAGCTTCTAAGGAGAACCTCAAAGTATTCCTTAAGTGATTCACCCTCATTTTGACGAATCTGGGAAGATGGGAGGAATCTTTAATGATCCTCGGTTTGCAATGAGCTGACTACAAAATCTTGGCGAGTTAGTCAAAGGTTTGGATGGATTCCCTTGGAAGAGTAGAACAGTGCTTGTCCGCGAGGTAGGAAAGACACAGCAAAGCGGTGTGTTCGTTGGATATGCATGATAGTCTGTAATGGTCGATGTGTTCATGTGGATCATCACCCATAGGAATCAATGTTGGAAGCTTGAAACCCACGAGAATAGGATGTTGAAGAATAACCGGTAAAGGTGAGATTCCTCATAGCCGCGGTGAGGGAAGATGATTTTTGTCTTGAAGGTGAAATTCGTCTTGCATTAAGCGTCGTAATTACATGTATAACATGGCGAGTGATTGATGGCGAGAATGTGTCAAACTACCGGCAATAATTGGTGGATTAGCGATCGGTTGGTAGCGTGATGGATGAGTAGAACGGTGTCGAGGAGATCATCCTGGTCTCTCGGAGGAACTTGTCAAGATTAGCATTTTGACCTCCCGACTTGTCGATCTTGGGGAGATGTGTTTTCAGCGGTAGTAGGATTTGTGTTCCTCGCAGTTGGATCATCTCATTTTGAGACTCTTCCATTGGCCACGATCTTCTAAAGAGATTTCTACGCACCTTCACGAGTCACGCTATCGGGGAAGTGAAGCGAAGGTTGGCGTCCTTGGTTCAGTTGGTTTCGAGTGGCGGAGTTAGGCGGAGAGCTCCGTTATTGAGTGTTCTTTGTAGCCATGAGTGTTCAATTGTGATTGAAGGGTTCTTTTCCCCTGAGCGGCCAAGCATTTGCGTCTAGAAAACCAGTTTGGTAGAGTGAAAATTTTAGCCTTAGGTTGTGAAATCCAACACCGTATAAAAGCGTGAACAATAAAACTCGATTTTACGTGGAAAACTCGAAAGAGGAAAAATCACGGGGCTAGCCATAAAACTTCCACTATGTATCTAGTACAAGATCTTCCGATCTGGGATTACATGTATATGAGGAAGGGACAACGATTCTTGTAATAGACAATGTTGGCGATGATGGCAAGCGGCGATGTTGAAGTTGTCGGCGAAGTTGGCGACAAGTTGGGCGGGTTAGCGACAAGTTGATGAGAAAGTTGATGACGGCGAGAATCAGCGGTGGCGGCCGGCGGCGGTGGTTGACGACCGTCGAGTAGAGGCACGATTGTACTTGGAGGATCTTTAGAGCTCTCTCCTCTCTCTTGCTTCAGAGCTCCTTCTACTTCACTTGGCTTCCCCTCACATGAGGAATGAGGGGCTATTAATAGATTGGAGGAGTGACATCTCTGTAAATGCATGCAAAACACGTACCACTCCCCTTCATCGGACGGCTCAAAATGATCCCCTTGATCATATGATGTATTTCGTGCATTTAAATGCACAAATGAAGTCAGTGTAAGATCTTTGGCTTGTTGGGAAACTCGTCGAGGCGCTCAATTTGATAACACTTCATATTTGAGAGCTATTTAGGATTTAAGCGATATCCCAAAGTTTCCAAAGGATATTTTAAGTCTTGATCCATTTTTCAATTTAATTACTTGCTTTCGCATCAAGATTAGTGCTTCGACTAGAGGAATTTTTAAATTCATATCGATATATATATATATATATATATATATATATATATATATATATGATAGATTATTTTGAAAAAATAAAAAAAATAAAAAAAATATTTCACTGCTAAGAGTGGATTCAGATGCCTCAACTTTAATTAGTCTTTTTTTTAATAAATATCTAAATATTATATTTGAAATATATTTATTTTTATATCAATAAAAGATAAATTTTATTTCTAAAATTTAATAATCTTTTTTATATAAAATTATATAAAATTTATACATATATATTATACATTGAAGTTATATATATATATATATATATATATATATAGCTAAATATTTTATATAATATTAAAGCTAAATTTTATTATAAATTTATTATATATTTTTAAACGTATTCTCACATAATAAGAGAACTCAATTCTTTGTATTTTTACATATTTAAATTTAAAATTTTATATTTATATAAATATTATAATTTTTTTAAATTTTATATAAAAAGATTATTAAATTTTAAAAATAAAATTTATTTTTTATATATATAAAAATAAATATATTTTAAATATAAAATTTAGATATTTAGACTGTGCAGCAAAATTATAAAATTAGATTTTTTTAATTATTTTTCATTATTTTTTTAAGACGGTCCGCTCTCTTGGATCAAAATTAGTTTTGTTTTTTTTTTTTTTTTTTTTTTTTTTATAACTCGGTCAGCCCTCCGCAGAGCAAAATTAGTATTTTTTTCATTTTTTTTTAAATTTTTTAGCCAGTCTTCTGTTTAACTGACGATTATGTCTATTTTTAAAATTTTTTTTTTCAATACCTAATCTGCTAATTATACTTTTAAACGTACTTATTTTAAAAATTTTTTTTTATTATTATAGGACTCACAATTAAAGTATTTTAACTTAGCATAAAATTTTTATATGAAAAATCTCATAAAGCAAAAAATACTCGAAAGTCTAATTTTTTCAAAATAATCTATCATATATATATATATATATATATATGAAGTTACAAAGTTTCACTTTTTTTCTATTTAGAGAAGGTAGGATTATAAAGTACATAATAAATATATTTATCATTATGTTGTATAAAGATTAGGACACAGTAGCCTAGAAATAAAATCACAATAGCCTACAATCATTGAAGCATTTTTTTAATATAAATAATAGTAAAAATAAAAATAATATATAAATAAAACAAGAATAATAACCCTAAACCCTCATAAATAAATAAAACCAGAATAATTGATATCCGTAGAAGTTATGATTTAATGCAATTTGTTTTGAGATAATATAATGCAATTTGTTTTGAGATCATTCACGCATATATATATATATATATATATATATATCTATATAAACATATATATAGATGATCACCGATTATATAAATATAATATCACTCGGTATTAAAATATTAGTATCTTCTAAATTATTGTTTTAACATTTTGGATTTTTGACGCAATCTGTATGCATATCGTTCAATGCATTAAGGTCTTTGTTCATTTTTTCTAAGTCAAGTAAAATTATTATTTACAATATTATTAAAATTATATTTCATCCATGATCGCCTTCATTGAAATTATGACTATCTATTTAATTCTTAACTATATATCTGATAATTAATAAATGAATGACCCATAAATTTATGTTAAAAAATAATAATTTTTCATCCCTTCATTGTATTTTTTTTCAGCATATTTATATTTCTTTTGACAAGTTTATAATATAATAACAATCTTTAAGTTTAAAATAAAACTACTTTTTTTTTCTTTTAAAGAGTTATATTTAAATTCATTTATTTTAACTTTTGACATTGTGATCATGACAAAATTAATAAATGAATGAGCCATAAATTTATGTTAAAAAAATTAATTTTCCACTGTGTGTTTTTTTTCCTTGAGTTATGCACAATAGTCATATATTTCTAATAGGATTTAGATGGTGAACTTTTAAAATTAATCAATTTTAGATTTTTCAAAAAAATTGGACCAAATAGATCAAATAGAATGTAAATCAAACAAATTATATAATAATTCGTTTCAATTATTTTAATTTCATTTTGAATAAATTTAAGTTTACAATTTTTTTATGCACTAAAAATATTTCAAATTTTCATGATGGCTATAAAATATTTATCAAGTTAATAAATAAATTTGATTTATTTACTTCCATCCAAAAAAATTTTAATAAATAAATCCAAAATCAAAAACTAAATTTTCTTGAATTAAAATCAAAACCCAAATTATAAAATTCAAAACCAAATTAAATTGCTCAAAAAATTCTATTTGATTTAATTTTAGGTTAAAATAAGATAATGCACACCATTATAATAAAAAATAGGGATTTGATTGGTATTTGAGTTATTTTCTGTAAAAGTGTTCCATTTTCTTCTAACAAGAACTTAATTCAACATCACAAGAGTTTTAATTACTCAATCATTTGATATTATAATGTTTTGTTGTATATTGCTTAGATGACAATACAACAAAATTATATTACATAAAATCAATGCTTATGAAAGATCGCAACTTGTCTATTTAATCAAATTTATCGTTACTTATATATATATATATATATATATATATATATATATATATATGAGTTGATTGTATGATTGGTATATATAAACTGGACTGAAATATTCCTAACTATAAGATGCTATTGCAGCTTGTTTATCTCATCAAAGGCCTCCTCCCTAACCTTCTTTGGAATAAAGATAGGAAGCTCTTATTGCATGCAATTTTGCCGCAACATCTCTCATGCATAGCCTCTGCTTAGGTGAAGTTGCTAAGCATGAAAGGCCAACCTCTACTATAAAATGAAAGCACCCTATGATTATTTTGCTATAGTTTCTTCTACCTTCTTCCACATTGTTCATGTCTGCTTCTTGTTGTTCTTCAACTAATATTTTAGGATCAACGATATCAATTAACCGATGGGGATAAGCTGTCACGCGATGAGATTATGAAGGTTTAAGTGATCCTTGAAAATATCATCAGTAGGTCTCCTTCCGGTGAGCATTTCTAATAGTATGATTCCAAAGCTATAGACATCACCTGAGCTAGATGGATGGGCTCCTCTTCCATATTTTGCAAATAAGATGGAGAACTCTCAGTAATTGTACGTTTTTGAACTTTATTTGTTTGCATAGTTTTGATCCTTATTGTCTGTTTTTTTGGTTTTCTATTCCTAAAAATTCAAGGGAAGTTGAAGAATTCAGTTTAAGTATATTATAATGCTTAGAAAAGTACTCTCCTGGGGCAACATAACCAATAGTTCCTTTAATCCAACTCTTACTATCTGAATTTTGGAGAGGCATGCTTATAAATTCAAAAAGAATGATTGCTAGCCCAAAATCTCCTACATGAGCTATCATGTCTTCATCAAGTGGATGTTGGCTTCATATCAGTGAATAATAGGTGGCTTACAACTATGGTGAAGATATTCCAAAGCCTCGGACATTAATGGCAATGTTCAACCTCTGTTGGTTGAAGAAAACTCTCCATTAGTCAAATCTTCTCGGTGCATCCACACGTCTAAGTTTCCCTTTGTCATGAATTCAAATACGAGAGCTTTGAAATCTTTTCCATTGAAATCAAAGGTCGAGCAAGATGTAAAGACTCTCACAAGATTACGGTATCGAATGTTTCTTAAAGCATCACATTCAACAGTGAAACTCTTGAAGCCTCCTCGTATGTCGAGATCGAATACTTTGATGGCTGCTGTTGTTTGGCTTTGGAGCATTGCACCTTTGTACACCGATCCATATCTTCTTCTCCCTATAAGATTAGCAGGAGAGAACTCATATGTTGCTTTAACTAACTCTGCATAAGAAATCATTGGAAATGGTTCTTCTATAGCTGCTCGGCGTGAAGCATTTCTCCATCTCTAATGTTGTATTTTGTACATGTAGTAGTACATAATAGCAACAAAGGATAGGAAGATCAAGAGTGCACCTAGGATTGGGAACAAAATTTTGAGAACACGATGAAGCCTTCTCTTCATTTTGCTGTTGTTTTTAAAATCCTCGATACACTCAGGAAGGTGAAGTTCGCGAATCCCTCCACATAGCTCAGTGTTTCCATCGAGATCGATCGATGTTGCATTTTTAAAAAATACCAACATTTGGCACTTCACCTTCAAAATTGTTATACGATATATTCAACAGGTTGAGCAAATTGAGATTTTGGAGAGAATCTGGAATGACCCATAGCAAGTTATTTCGAGTAAGGTCTAATTTTTCTAAGCTTCGCAGGTTTCCTATAGCAGGAGGAATAGGGCCATAAAATAAGTTATTGTCCAGGTAGAGTTCAATTAACATTTGACAGCTTCTGAGTGTTTGTGATATCATGCCTTTGAATTTATTGCGAGAAAGATCTAGCACATTGAGATTCACGAGCTTGCCAACTTCTGGGGGAATCGTCCCATCAAAATGGTTGCCAGCCAAACCCAGATAGTTTGATAGTGCAGGAATGCTTAGAAGTTCTTTGGGAATGGTACCTACAAGGTTGTTATGCTCGAGTCCTAGAAAGTTTAGGCCGCTGATATTTCCAATATTTGAAGGAATGGATCATGTTAATTGATTATAGCCCAAATCCAATCGATAGAGGTTGGTGAGGTTCGCCACGGAGCGAGGGATGGCTCCCGTAAGTCCGATGGCGCCAAAATAAAGCTCCTGCAACAACTTAAGCTTCCCAATGTTGTGTGGTATGTCTCCCGTGAGATTGTTGAAGTCCATTCCCAACAAAATCAAGTTGACCAGCATCTCAGTTTCAGATGGGATGCTTCCTGAGATATGGTTACGGCCATTGATTGGTATTGGAGCTGGATCGAAAGGTTGGCAATGATTTTGGCTAAAGCTCATTCATTATCAAGACCAGGCGTTGTAAGCGGTGCGGTTGGTCGAGAATCAATAAATTTCCAGCTTTCGCATCATCAGTTCAAATTCATTATATGCTAAGTTAAGGAAGTTGAGATTCTGGAATTTCAAGATCGGTGGAAGTCTGCACGTGAGTTTGTTTATGCCCATTAGCGAGTGGTAAAATTAATGAGAGCTTGAATTAGAGATCCATTGAGCATGTTACCAACTAAATATAGGATTTCTAAGCGTGGAAGAGTACTTGCGATGCCGGTGGAAAGGCCACAATAGAGATGATTTAGGCTCAAAGAAAGCACGTGTAAGTGTGAGAGGTTGAAGATACAAGAAGGAATGATGACTGACAGATTATGCAAACTCAGACTTAATTTTCTTAGATTTGTGAGGCTTCTGATTTGTGCAGGAATGCTCCCCTCGAGATTGTTGGCCACCATGTAGAGAGATTCTATAGATGAAAGATTTCCTAGAGAAGTTGGGATGTTGCCACTGCTCTTGCGGTTAATGTTCGTATTTGAGCTACAAGAAGAAGAAGAAGCAGGAGGAATTTTACCAGAGAAATTGTTTTACCTTAACTCAAGGATTATAAGCTTTGGAGCTGGTAGGAAATGCTCCTTGAAGGGGTGCCGATCGAGAAGTTGCCTCAAGTCGCGAGAGGCGGGAGGATCTCGCCGATACTTGTTGATGAGACAAAGCCCTTTGAGGAAGTTGAGATTGTATGATCTTGACATGAATGAACTTGGAGATGTTCTGCCTAAATCTATTGCCAACCATTCGATCCAGCTCCAATCCCTCACAATTGGAAGCAACCATATCTTAGGAAGCATCCCATTCGAAATAGAGAAGCTCGCCAACTTGAATTGGTTGGGAATGGAGTTGAACAATCTCATTGGAGACATACCACATAGCATTGGGAAGCTTAAGATGTTACAACTGCTTTCTTTTTACACAAATGGACTTACTAGAGCCATCCCGCCTTGGCAGAACCTCGTCAGCCATTGGATTTTGGCGATAATCAATAAACATGATCCATTCCTTCAAATATTGGAAATCTCAGTAGCCTTAACTTTTTGAAGCTCGAGCATAACAACCTTGTAGGTACCATTCCCAAAGAACTTCTAAGCATTCATGCGCTATCAAACTATCTCGGTTTGGATGGAAACAATTTGATGGGACATTCCCCAGTTACTGTGAGTCGATGCACTAGATCTTTCTACAAATTCAAAGACCACAAACACTGGAGCTATCAAAGGTTAACCAAACTCTACCGACAATAACTTGTATGGCCCTATTCCTCTTTTATAAGAGGTAGCTTAGAAATACTGCTCTCTCAAAATAACTTGGGGCCATTGATTCTCTCCAAAATCTCAACTTGCTTTGTTGAATCTATCATATAACAATTTTGAGCGTGAAGTGCCAAATGGCGTGTTTTAAAATTACCGGCGATCAATCTCGATGGAAACATTGAGCTATGCGAACTTCACCTTTCTGATTTTAAAACAACAACAAAATGAAGAGAAGGCTTCATCATGTTCTGAAGATTTTGTTCACGATCCTAGGTGCACTGCTATTCTTCCTATCCTTTGCTACTATTTTGTACTACTACAGGTACCAAATACAACATCAAAGAAGGAGAAATGCTTTACGCAGGGCAGCTATGGAAGAACCATTTCCAATGATTTCTTATGCCAATTTAGTTAAAGTAACAGACGAGTTCTCTTCTGCTAATCTTATAGGGAGAGCAAGATATGGGTCGGTGTACAAAGGCGCACTGCACCAAGGCCAAACAACAGCAGCCATCAAAGTTTTCGACCTTGATACACGCGGATGCTTCAACAGTTTTACAGCTGAATGTGATGCTTTAAGAAATATTGGACACCGTAATCTTGTGAGAGTCTTGACATCTTGCTCGACCATTAATTTCAATGGCAAAGATTTCGAAGCTCTCATATTTAAATTCATGTAGAAAAGAAACTTAGATGCGTGGCTGCACCAAGGAGATTCGATTGATGGAGGAGTTTTTCTTCAACTGGAACAGAGGTTGAACATTGTCATTAATGTCGTTGAGGCTTTGGAATATCTTCACCATAGTTGTAAGCCAGCATTATCCATGATGAAGCCAAGTGATTTGAAAGCTAAAAAATTCTTCTGAATCTATAAGCATACCTCTCCAAAATTCAGATAGTAAGAGTTGGATTAAAGGAACTATTGGTTATGTTGCCCCAAGTGAGTACTTTTCTAAGCATTATGATATACTTAAACCAAAATTGAATTCTTCAACTTCCCTTGAATTGTTAGGAATAGAAAACCAAAAAAAGACATATAGGGATTAAAACTATGCAAACAAATAAAGTTTAAAAATATACAATTACTTAAAGTTCTCCATCTTATTTACAGAATATGGAAGAGGATCTCATCCATCTAGCTCAGGTGATGTCTATAGCTTTGGAATCATACTATTAGAAATGCTCACCCGGAAGGGATGATATTTTCAAGGATGACTTAAACCTTCATAATCTAGTCACAACGGCTTATCCTAATAGGTTAACTGATATAGTTGATCCTAAAATATTAGTTGAAGAACAACAAGAAACAGACATGAACAATGTGGAAGAAGCAAGAAAAAACTATAGCGAAAGCATCATAGAGTGCTTGCATTCTATAGCAAAGGTTGGCCTTTCAAGCTCAGCTAGTTCACCTGAGCAGAGGCTATGCATGAAAGATGCTGCGGCAAAATTGCATGCAATAAGAGCTGCCTATCTTTAATCCAAAGAAGGTAAGGGACAAGGCCTTGGAGGAGATAAACAAGCTGCAATAGCAACTTATAGTTAAGGAATATTTCAGTCCACTTTATATATACCAATCATACAATTAACTCATATATATATATATATATATATATATATATATATATATATATATATATATATATATATATATATATATATATATATATATATATATATATATATATATATACTGTAACAATGAATTTGATTAAATAGAGAAGTTACGATCTTTCATAATTTAAGCATCAATTTTATGTAATATAATTTTGTTGTATTGTCGTCCAGGCAGTATACAACACAGTATTATAATATCAAATGATGCGCTTGTTATCGGCTTATATGTTGAAAGTACAATTAATTTGATCAATGCATATTTTAAGAACTAATAAATTTGATAAAAATAAAAATTGATTTAACTTTTTTGTAATATTAGAATTAAATTCTTGCCAGAAGAAAATAAAATAATTATTGCAGGGATGAAAATAACTAGAATTGCCCGCCACCGTTGCCTAGCACATCATCCTATTTGAACCTAAAAATTAAATCAAACTAAAATTTTAGGAAAATTATGTGATATATATATATATCTTTTATTTTTTTAAATGTGTCTAGAATTTTTTTTTTCTTTATTAAAATAATAAAATTTATTTTAATCCTCAACAAGTAAGCACATGTCATCACCGACATGAAGCTAAGATGACACCTATGGCTTTGATCTTATGTGAGTGCAAGTGATATATTTTTGCTTGGTGTGAGCAAGATACAATACTTTATCAACTATTATATAAAAAATCTTAAAAAATGATCATTATATTTTAATATAAATTTTAATTATAAATAACCTCATAATTGTTAGACTATTTTAAAATAAATCTAAAATAATACTGTATATGTAACAGTAATTTCAAGTTAAATTCAATCATATTATTATTGTTTATAATCAAAATTATATCTTGAATCTCGAAATTATTTTTTATTTCGAAAAACTAAGGAGCCGTTTGGATCAGTTTTATTTTTTATTTTTTATATTAGTTTTATTTAGTTTATATTTAGTTAAAAATAAACTTATTTGATTACACTTATTATTTTTAAAAATATTCAAAATAATATAATTTAGATATTTTGAGCAGTATTTTTAAAAATAATATTATTTATTTTTAAAAATAAAAAATAAAATCACATAAAAAATATTCTAAATAAACATATTTTCAAAATAACATAAAACAAAATAAAAATAAAAAACAAAAGTGATCACAAACGGTCCCTAAACTTTTTTTTAACATGATTAATACAAAATTTTAGTAAATATGAGTAAAATTATGAGTATCAATTAAACCTTATGAATGCCTTCAAGAAAAATTTTCAATAACTCAAAATTCTTGCAGTGATTAGAGATTACAATGTGGATTCCTACAAAAGTTTTTTTTGTTGTTCCTATCAATCACAAGTTACCACCTTTGTTTTTTGTTTTTTGTTTTTTTTCCTGCTATGTAGATATTAAGTATGTTCAATGTTGCATTAGAATTTTTTTTTTTTTAAAAGCAAATTATTACCACAAGATATGATATATAGCCATAAAAATAATAACATACATCAAATTCATTTGTCAATCTCAAAAATATGGAACAATTAGTTTGTTCTCTTGAAGATGATGTTATTTTGATTCTACTAAACTTGAGAGTTGAATGAAGCTAAAGATAACTTAGTTAATTATCGAATATGGAGGAAACTTGATGGCTGCAAAAGTAGCTAATAAACATATTCGATGGTGACAAAATCAGGGTACTTCCATGCTCTTTTAAAAAAGAAAGAAATCTATTAAAAAATTAAAAATAATAATGGCAGCTGGATCACTGATAATAATGATATTAAAGATTCTATCATACATCATTTTAAAACTTATTAAACAACAACCCTTCCTTAGAAGCTCTCTCCAACTCCGATTCCTCATCATTACTAATATGACCTTACTACTTAGTTTGCATCTCTGAGGGCGAGATTGATAGTATTCTCAATAGCATGAATCTTGATTACATTCTTAGGCCACAGAAATTTCAATTTTTTTTTAGCATTGTTGGCCTATTATTATGTTTGACCTTGTTGATGTTGTCATTAATTTTTTCGATGGAAATCCTTTGCCTAGATATTTTTCTAGCACCTCTGTTGTTCCATTACCAAAATTAATAATCCTGAATCATGGGGCAATTTCAGACCAATTAGCCTTTGCACCTTCTTCCATAAACTCAATGTTAAATTAATTGCTAATAGAATTAGTTATTCTTTGCTAAAATTTCAAATGGTTTTCTTAAAGGTAGTATATCGACATTCTTCTAGGAGGATTCACTCTGTACCTCCAAACAAAAAATTACTAGATATAAATTAAAATTATTATTTTTAATTTTTTAATAGAGTTTAAGGCTTTCTTTTTTTGAAAAGAGCATGGAGTACTATTTTCGATATGTTTGCTAGCGACCTTTTGACGGGTTTCCTCCATATTCTGATAATTAACTAAGTTATCTTTAGCTTCATTCAACTCCTCAAGTTTAGTAGAATCAGTCAAAATAACATCTTCAAGAGAACAAACTAATTGTTCCATATTTTTGAGATTGACAAAGAGATTTTTAAAATGATGCTTGTTCCACCATTAAGTATAGTTGAGCTAAGTATATCGCACAAATGTTACATTAAGTATAGATGAGTATAAAAAAGATATTTATACGTGTATTTAGTTTTCAAGTTTTTTTATATCAAGTTACTTAAAAGAACAAGAGATTAAAATAAAAATATTCTTCTTTGCTATGTTAGGAACTTTATTTGGATTTGTCCAATCTACTTAGCTCAACTTTTTGGGCCATCTACGTCATTTTTACTTATCAATGGATGAAAAAGTTCTTCTAAGCAACCACATTGAAATAGCTTTGACTTTATTTTATGACTTTTATGATTTTATCTGCAGCTTATTCTTGTTTGTCTTTATATTGAAAGTATGTATTTGCATTGATAATAAAACAAGTACAAGAAAAGTTCAAAATGAAACAAAGCTAAGAAGCTACAATATATGATCTATCTTCCTCCAAAATTATAAAAAAATTAGGAGGGATAGCATCAATATCACTATCTAATCACAAAAGGATATACATGTAGCTATTTCAGCACAAAAATCTATTAGCCTATTGTTGTCTCTATTTGTATGCAAGAATATGACATGGTGGTGTTGACCTCCATACATGCTACATCAATCGAGTCGAGCTTAGAAGATAAATTCGACGAACTTCGGATGCAACAACACATAAATCGAAGCTGAAATGCATTAGACATCACCCAAATAACCTCCAATCGATGAACGAACTTCGCCATCACATTCAGAACGTTGAAATTGATCAGAGTATACATCTTGCACAATCCGATGGTAGAACGATCATGAAGGAGGGTCATCGATGTGCCATTGCGTATATTTGAGTCGAAAGGTTGCGATGATGCCCAAACGACCTCTGTTCATGAAATTGATCATGTTATTAGCTTCGAAACATCGAAACCTATCAAACAAGACTACCTGTGCTCAATTCAAATGAGTCTACGTGAACATCGAGCGAACGGAAGTAACGATGCGCAATTTTGAATTGAAATTGATCCGATTCGACTCTGGCTTGAACCAAACGGTCTTCGATCACAAAATGGACACCGTCGTTGTGTTTGGAACATCAAAATAACCAAAAATTGATATCTATATTGCCCATATAATGATGCCACCATAAAAGTCTATATTATGGTTAATTAAACAATTAAACAAAGAGGTCTTTATAAAAACCTCTTTACATGCAACCCTAAAGATGATATAACACTCCCACGGCCCTTGATTCCCATTCGACAGCCGCAAGCCCCTTCCCTTTGTTCGATTTCATCCAGATTGAATCAACGCCGCAAACCTCCTCCCTTATATCAATTGAACATGTTGACCTCCATTCATGTTACAAAAGTCGAGTAGACCTCATGAGACAAATTTGATGAACTTTGGATATAACAGCACACAAATCAAAGCTGAAATATATTAGATATCATCAAAACTAATTGAAATAACCCCCGATCGATGAACAGACTTTACCATCACATTCAAAATATCAAAATTGATCAGAATATACATATTGCGCAATCTTTCGATCGACCAATCAAGAGGTCGAGCCGTCAAACGCCTATGCGAATATCGGAGTCACGAGGCTGCGAAGATATCCAAATGGTCTCCGTTCATTGAATCGATCATGTCGTTAGCTTTGAAACATCAAAATCTATCAAATGAGACTGTTCGTGCTTGATTCATACTAGTCTACACAAATATCGAGGGTGGGATAATCTGATGTAAATTTAGCCAATTTGATGTCGAATTGATCCAAACGACCTCTGATCATAAAATGGACTACGCTGTTGCATCTGGAATGTCAAAATTATTTAGAATAAACATTCAATTTAATTAAAATTGCCACACTTAAAATCTAGTCAAAATTAGCACGTATTTCAAGATAAGTCCACCCAATTATCTTCTAATCACACCAAGTCAACACTTCGGAACCTGCAGCGGCCCATCCTCAAGCCTCTACCTCCCATTCGATCAATAATAAGTTGCCACATCATCTCTCCTGTACTACCACATTTAATTAAGCCCTAACTCCATTCCACACGGGGAATGGGAGGGACTATTCGGCCGAGCATCCCGATTTCCCTCTCTACTAGCCGAATAGCTCGATCTCTCGATTGGAACTCCCTGCTAAAGCGCTTCCTCTCTTCTCCCTTCCGCTCTCATTTTCACTGGGATGGGAAGCCGAGCCAGCTGCATGCAAAGCCAATCTTTCTTCTTCTAATTTAGAGCTAGTCGAGGCGCACAGGCCCGACGAAGAAGCTCCTGTCCGTCTCTATTACAAGCTGAGCAAGACTCACATCTTCTTCGCTCACATATTTCCCTTCGTAGGTGGTCACTGGCCTTTCATAACCCGACTCTAACAATTGTTGGGTGATCTTTGGTGAATTTGATGGCTTCGATCATATTGGCATATTAGAGATCTTGCTCTTCCTTTGATCAACAGTGAAGGCTTGACAAGCTGTCTCTCTATGATCCGTGTCCATCCCTGGATGGATGTATCTCTCTACACATTTTTCTTCATGCCTTTCGATTTTCTTGATGGTGGCAACATCTTGTCGAGATTTGGGAGAAGGATCGTTCGGCTACCATTGCACCTCATCTAGGGATGTTTGGTTTACTGCATTTAAAATCTGAAAAATCTGATGTAAAGTGTTAATTCAGTAAAAGGATTACTTTATAGTTATTTGGTTTAGAAACTTTACATACATGACTTTGCATTTTTTGTTTGGTTGACAAAATGTAATGTAAAGTAAATTATACGTCGGCGGTGGGGTCGTTCCGGTGTGCGGTGTGGTGGCGTTGATGGGTGCGGCGAAGAAGCGGAGAGCGGTGGCAGTAATGGCAGCTGAGGCGTGGCGAAACAGCGTGCGCGGCCAGCGGCACGGGCGGACAGTAACTACATTGGCCTGTGTATTTGGAAATCAGATTTGGGAGAATCCTCACCCTTTCCGGTGTATTTCAAATACCTCAAATAAATCTGATGTATTTGCTTTACTTACTTGAACGAAAAATTAATAGAATGAATGTAAAGTGAATACAATACACTCACTTTATTTGCAACCAAACAGCCCCTAGGTAGTCATTGTTTGGGATCACTACTATGGTATTGATTTGGATGGGATTGCATGAGATTATTAATTTCCCTAATGGAGGACGAGGAGCATTATCACTAGCCTTGTGAAGGAAATTATTTTGGACAAGCATAAAATTTCAAGAAAGTTTATTGAGAGATTGTTATCTTTCATGGTAGAGAAGAGAATATCAAAATGGAAAATATTGTATTCATATTTGAAGAAGATATACTGGAGAAATGGAATTTATGGCATTGAATCAGCCTCTCAGTTTTACTTTGGAAAGAGGCCTTCTTCTCTTTCTGCGGGGAAATCTACAATGCTCATTTGAATTATGCCTGGCCCTGAGTTACTAAATACTTTGAAATACTCGAGAAGATCCAAGTCATCCCAGGTCAAGGTTTCAAGGAGGATTGTTTATTGGGAATCTTGAGATGGAAAAATCCCTCCAGTTGTAAGAGAACCTTTCTACTTGTGTTCTGAAAATAAGGTGTTTGAAGACCTTATTATGCTCTGTAGGGCTAACAGGTAGAAGATCATAATAAATGAAGAACCGGCGTCATGCTTAGTAGGCGGGAAGGTCGAAATACGATGCGACCTCTATACAAGAATGGCATTGGGAGGCTGTGAATTTTATTTCAAACACCAATGTATATGCGTGCTTAGTATATTAAATCTCTGTACTTGCATCTTCAATACAATTGTAAATATTTGCTAGATATAAGTATTATTGCAGGTTGCTTCAGCATGGCGAGTAAACCAGGATATCTCTTATGCAGGTATTGAAGGCCTATGCACACTTTTTTAAGCATGGTGGGTTTAGAAGACTCCCTAAGCCACAATGTTACAAGACACTGACTATGCATGCTTCTTTAAGCATTATAGGAAGGCTCTAGCACTCAATCTACATGAGAATGATGTGGGAAGGCTGTGAATTTCATTCAACACCTATGTATATGCTTGCTTAATATATTAAATTTCTATTGCTGTCTGATTGCAAAAAATTACTAGATATAAGTACTTGTGCATGCTCCTTGAGAGAAAAGGCTAAGATACATTTTTATGCAAATATTAAAGTACATGCTTTTGCAAGCGTGTGGGTTCAGAAAACTCCCCGCGTCAGCGGTCGCTAGATCTTGTGCATGCTTCTTTAAGCATGGAAGGAAGAATAGCACTCAGCGCTATCAGGAGATAACGTCGGAGGACTTTAGTAAATATGCTGGCAAAGAAATTTATGAAAGAACTTATTCTTAACTCAATCACATAATAAAATAATAATGAAAGACTTAAAATGAAACATGAACATGTAAATAAAAAAAAATGAAATGAATTTTTTATACAACACATATTGTATCAATTGAATTACAATAGTTTGGAATTGACATATAATGAAGTACAAAAAAATTCAACAGGGACTTTATGCAATAATGAGCACGAGTAGAACTTGTAGTGGACTTAAGAGTGAGTCTTCTAATAGGAACAAAGCTCTCACAAACTCATAGTAAATCCAATGGTTGCTTAAGCATGAATTGATTTTTTAAAGAAACACTTGGATTATTATATCTTACTTTTTGAAGCACATGAAATTTGAAGTATGTTTGCAATACACCTTCCAAACTAAAACATAACATAAAATGAAATTCACAAGGAGTCCATAATAAGGCTAAGTAGCTTTAGCAAGCATAATACTGAGTTTCTTAATGATTGATTGATTGCATGCATTAGACAAATTTAAGTGAATCAAAAGAAACATATATGTGATTTGTAATAATCTCATTGGTTCATTTGTGAACTAAAGCATACATCAAACATGATGAGTTTATAAAGACTTGAAAGCTTGCTAAAGAGCATGTACAGAGCCTTTCAATAATCACTTGAGTTGCACTATGTGATTTATATTGGATAAATAAAAAATTGGCTTAACAAATCTGAGTGGAATTTACAACAACCATACAAGCTCACTGACAAGCACGAGCTAAGTTCTATTAAAGTTTGAGAATTTAATGAATTCAAAACCAAATGCAAAAAAATAGTATTACTTTAATTGATTGGATAAGAGTCAAAATACCATGCCACCGGATTTGCAGCACATCATTTTGCACAAATTATAGAGCTTCCTTCAATAAAAAAAAAGTTATACAATTTTCATTCTGATTGTAACATTCAAAATCAATAATTTCATTAATTGGATGAAATTATCTGAACTAAAAGCACTTGCATGTGCTTGGATATAGGGATTTAGAGTGTAAATTTTAAATATCTAAAAAGGTTGTACATGCAAAGTTCAAATTAAATAAAACTATAAAATTAATCTCATAATTCAGAAATAAAATTATTTAAAATTCTTAAATACCCGCATGGGCTCTGACACTATGCTAAATGCATGAATATAGTGTTTAAGGATGTTGCGCAGGTTGATTCTCAGTTGGGTCTGTAGGTTGGGTGCAGGTTAACAAAATCTAATGATGTTGTTATAGCTTTCTCCACATGAGAAAATCTTTGAGAAGCTAATTCTATGTATAACAACTATCTTTTAATTTCTCAATGATGGCTTAGTTGATTGAAAATATCAATCGATGGGTCATTATTATTAAAATATCTAAGATATTTATATTCAATAATCTCAAATTTAAAATTCTCAAAATATAAATCTAGATCTGATCCCCTATTATTAAATTAATAGAGTGGACAATATCTGGAACAACAAACTAAACGATCAAGTTGACTTATACACCACATGAGAGTTGATTGAATATATCAACAGGGGTCATCATTATCAAAATATCTAAGATATTTATCTCCAATAATAAAATTCAAAATTCTTAAAATATAAACCTATATTTGATCCTATTATTAAATTAATAAATTGATATGATCTAGAATAAGAATGAATGATCAACATGATGGTGTGTTGAATGAAGATTTCAACCTGAGGGGATACATACCATCAAAATGTGCTTGCAAGCTCAAATCAAATTAATCAAAATCAAGTATTAAAATTGAATAAATTACTATTAAATGCTTAAATGAAATTCAATATTTAAAACTTAAAGCATTCACCTTGGTTTGTGAGGTGACAAATCAAGAAAACTCTACTCACAAAGGAGATAATGCTGCCAAAGTACACAACTATGTTCACTCTCAATCAATCTCATCTCATGATGGGGATTGGCCTGTCCTCTCTTATGGTTTAGCAGTAGGCTCTATATGATGCGATTATGACCGAATCCTATGGGTTCGCCAAATGACACCATTATATTTCGATCACGATAGTAGCTGTATATTCCTCAATGGAGTTGTGAACCATATGGTGCGGCAAAAGCTCCTTAGCTAAGGTAGACTTAAGCTTGTCTAGATAAACATTATCAGTTTACAAGGTTTTCTTGGATGGCCAATGGCTCATAAGCTTTTGGTCATGTTGGTCGACTACCTCCTCGACTAAAGACTAGGGACCACCGAAAATGATGATGGAACCATGGGATCTTGATGGGCATGTCATCATTCCCCAACCATCCAGTTATCGATGATGAATTTCAAAAATATAAATTTCAAAACTCCACTCATTCTACTATATGCTTGTATAGCAGACTATCATTGAAAGTGCTCTCTCAGTATTGGGAGGGGTAATTAACTATAGGTGCTTGTGTCTATAGGAAACTTGGAATCATATCTAATGTCCTCATAAAATGAGGGCAAAATCTCTGGGTAGTGTCTTATTTACTATTGCATCACTAAAGTTTGGTGACATTTCTCTCTGTCGAGGTCGTGGTGAATTTTGAGCAACAATGGCCAAGCTCCATTCGCTCTCCCTTTGGTGTGTCCATCTCACATAGCCAAGCGTGACTCACCCTCTGTCCATATATCTCTCTCTCATCCTGTGCAGTAGGTGAGCCAAGCAAGCTATCATCCAAATGACCCATCTATTCCATTCCTCTCCAGCGAACTAACCGATCAAAGGCCACCCTCTTTCACATTTCATCTGTGCGAGCCAAACGAGCTGCCTCTCTCGGTTCTTCCTCCATTCCCGACCATCTCGAGTGGCACAAGAGATCCCAACAATAGAAAACTAAGTGATCTCCCTTTGTCTCCCATTTCATCCATCCCAAACGAGCTCTTCTTTTCCTTCTGTTCTCTCCAAGTAAGATCAACCTCTTCTCTCCCTTACATTTGTCTCCCATCCAGTCTATGCTCCAAATCCAACACTCTCACTCCCTCTCTGTCTTTAATTTATGAAAAAAACCAAAAAAATGAGAAAGAGACGAGATAAAAAAAGAGAGCAGAAAATCCAAAAAAAAAAAGACTTTGCAAATTTCATCGTCGATCCTCATTGATTTTGTGATTGTGCCATTCGCATTATATAAATCTATTAATGTACAAAAATATAGTGTATTTGATTTCATGCAGGTGATTGAAGGCCTATGCACGTCTCTTTAGATGGGTAGGTTGGAGGATTTATGTGTTTAAAACACCATGTCTTTTTTAGATGGATGACTAGGCTTGGTTTTGGTAGAATTCTCCCCAACTAGGGGAGGTGTTGTTAAAATTTTGTCAAAATCTGGACCAACAATGGACAATAAAAAGATACTTGAAATCTAAATTGAAGTAAAAATTGATATTAAATCAAAATGCAAACTCCTAAAATGAAGAATGAACTTGCAAAAAATTATATTAGAATAAAATTTAAATGAAATTTGTGGCGACACTGAGAGCTCTTTAATTTAAACTAGATAGCTTGCTTATGAGCAAGAATGAGATAAAGTTGCTCATTTAAGAGCATGAACAAAAGTCAAACAAATGTGAACTGATAGAGCCTTGAGAATTCTTCTAATGTAAGAGCATCATTTGAATATATGCTTGCAAGCAACAACAAAATTAAACAACTCACTAATAAGCATAATTGACATGTTTTGATAAATGTTTGAACTATACTATATTGTACCCCTAAGTCATTAGGAGAATTTGGGTTTGATATAAGTAAGACTTGAAACTCATTTACATAAAAGACTTGCATCAAACCTAAAGATCCTTTTATGCAAAAGAACAAAACTTTGCTTGAAGGTGAACTTATATAACATTTTGATAACTCACCTAAGAGAGGACAAAATTTGGCAACTTTAACAAGCATGAATGCAACTTCTTATTGAATATCTGATTGTTTGACAATCTATATTGAGATGATTAAGAGAACCTCAAATGACCATGAAGTGAGGTTATCAAACCTAAAGCCCAATATATTAAATAAATATTCATATCAAGCTGCTTTTAAGATACTTACAGATACTCCAAAGCAACTATATATACAAGTCTATCACACCAAGATGCATGTAAATATTATAAGGAGATGAGTCTTACATGCATTATGAAGCCAATACACTCAAGTAAAATGCACATGTAATGCTTATTGAAATGAAGTTTACATGCATCTCGATGTAAGCTTCATGTAGATTAAGCTAAAATATGCCTGAGTAGTCAACTATGCTTAAATGAAATTAAAATGTATACACATTGACGGTCATAGATTTGTTTTAATCTCTACCTCAAGATTTATGCAAATAATAACATGAATCATGGATGCATATCATGAGATGAAATAAATTTGAATATATTACCTCGAGACATGTGCATATCTAAATAAACTTAAAGTCTATTATGTCTAGTAAAATGTGCAAATTTTATAAATTGCACAAAATAAATTCAATAGGATCACTTTATCTATATGGCAAAGTAATTAGTCCCACTTAACCAATCTAATCCTCCTCCTTATTAGGATCAGAGTTGACAAGATTGATTATAAATCATATGTTCAGTTATGAAAGGGTGATTTGATTTTTTATATTTTCATATGACCATCAAAGGTCTTGATAGAGAAATTTCTTATTTAAAATCCTAAGCTCTTTATTTTTATATGAAAAATATAATCACAAGTTTTAACTATTGACCTGATTCTCTGTTGATAAGCAAGTTGAGTTGAGAAGATATATTCCCCAATGATGGTTGAGTTGATTGAAGATATCAACTGGAGGGCTCACTATTATCAAAAATATTTAAGATATTTATATTGAATATTCTCAAATTTAAAATTCTTAAAATATAGATCTAGATCATCCTCTATTACTAAATTAATAGAGTAAAATGAAATAATAAACTAAATAGTTAAGCATACTTATTTACACAATGATGGTTGTGGTGAATGAAGATTTCAACAGGAGGGATACTACTTCCATTGAATGTGATTACAATTTTGAGAAAGTTAATCTAAATCATGTATCAATCCAATTGTTAAATTTAAAAGTTATTAAACCATAAATGTTCAACTAAAATTCATAATGTAAAAACTTAAAATAAACTCACTCAACCCATCTTGTTTGTTGAAGGTGACAAATTAAGAAAATCTAGCTCAAGGAGAATGTCAAGTCTCCTTTAAATCTCAATCAATCTTTACATGTCTGTCCTTGTGTGGTTTGGGGCTCACATATGATGCGGTTATGACCGAGTCCTTTGATGGTGGTTTGCACCACCATGACATCATATCCATTTAGTATGCTCCCAATCTTTGCGTTGTGAATTATAGGATGCACTTGATAGGTCAAAAAGTTATATGTTAGCTAAGGTGGACTTAAGTATGCCTCCTTAGATAAACACCACCCTAGGTCTACAAGGTTTTCTTAGACGATGCAACCCATGGTTGTTGACAAGGATCCTTTGGTCAAGTTGGGTCAATTACCTCCTCTGACTAAGTAGACTAAGGACCATGATAGCCTGAGATGATGGAACTATGAGATCTTGATTAAGTGCATCATCGTTCCCCTTACCATCCTCTTTAAGTTTAAATGATGAATTTCATAAATTTATAATTTTATACACACATGATGTTACTATATGTTATGCATTTAGCGATCTAACCAACTTAATCAAAGTTCTCTCTCAACATGGGTAATTAACTTTTGGTGTTGCTATAGAAACGAATCTCAAGTCCTCATAAAATGAGGGGAAATCTCTAGTGTCTTATCTATTATTCCATTTGTCTTAAAAATTTGATCGACATAAACCATACTCTCTTCATCGAGAGGTGGAAATTTTGGAGCCCAAAGGTGGAAGCTCTTCAAAAACATATCTATATCCGGGTCTCTCCAAATCTCACCCTTCATATACTTCATATAAATCACATTGATGTTGTCCCCTTCACAATGATGCCTATGGTTCCCATGCCTTAGGTGGAGCATTGCTTGGAGTTCCACAAATGTGTTATCCAATGCAGGAGATTATGTCCCACCCAGCCTCTTTGTCAGGATAATACCATACCACCACCAGAGGGGAGAGGGGCGAAGGAACATCAAGTTATAGGAAGGAACAATGGACCATGTGGTAAGTGAGGTGGGCAATTGCCCACCCTCAATTTTAAATTAAAATTTCTTTTTTAAAAAAAAATAATTTTTTTACCCCTAATAAAAATTCTTGTCCAATAACGACACTTTTTTTATTTTATTAGTTTGCCCACCCTAAAAATTAATAAATGATAATAAAGTTTTTTGTTTGAAATTTTGATAATTAGTTTGCCCACCCTGAAAAAAGTGGTTGGTTCCGCCCCTGGGAACAACCTCAAAGGTCGGGTAATGTCCTAGTGCTTTTGGAAGGGAAAGGAGACTGATTTTGTGATAGTTTTCATAGTATTGACAACAATAATCTGCAGGGTCTCATGTGGTCAGCCATGGGTCTTTGCATTTCTGGTTTTCCAAACATGATATATCATCAAGTAATATAATATAGCCCATGTAAGGTCTTTTTTTTTTCACTTTGGAGAGGGCATAGAGTAGCTCCACCATGTTAGAGAAAGAAGGGATAAAAAAGCTCCAACTTACCAGGATTTGGTGGATACTAGCTGTAAGAGAACAATGCACGGCCACATGCTCAAAATCCTCTTCTTGGTTGCATCCCTACGGGCATTCAGAAGTATCTTTGAGGCCCCTATTCTTTAGCCAATTATTAGGTCACAAAGCTTTCTTTATTAACCTCCACCAAAACATTTTGATTATTGGTTGCTACTTGAAGTGGGACATCCATCTGAATTAATCCACATAAGCTTGGAATTAGGCCACATAAGCCATATAAGTAATGAATTTACTAAGAGGAAGCTTCAACAATTTAAGCCGGTCTCTCTACAAGTCTCCATGAATCCGAACAGCAACTATCAACTCTCTCAATTCATTCTGCACTCCAAATGCGACCCATGTCCTATTGTCCATTTTCAATAATCAGTTCATTGAGGTTTAGATTATCAATGTTCTCCATATTGTTGAAAGTGGGCCATTTAGCTAAGGGAATGTCAGCAACCCAAGCATGGTTAAGCAGGTCGATTAGCTCCCGACTTGCCATCGGATAATGTGAGATAGGCTGCAAGCTCCCTCGGTAAGGACCGCCCAGTTGAGCATCTTGACTACCTTCTCTAGCAATCCAAGCTGTATTTCTCCCTTAGACATCGATGTAACAGTGTGTTTGGTTTTAAGAGGAACTTCCAAGCAAACCTAGCCCGGAGTGGACCCATCCATTGGGCAACAACATGGAACCCAAGCCCTCCCAATCAAAACAGCTGGCATATTTTCTTCCATGTGATATAATGGATGTTATGTTAGTTGGGCTTGGAATGCTAAAGAAAACCTCTTCCCATTCATTCAATTTCAATTAAGACATTCTTAGGAACCATAGTGTGGGTGATTTGGTAGGTAGAGGTGGCGAGGAGGGAAGCGTTAATTAGTGTAGCGTGACCGGCCATAGATAGGAATCAGACTCCCAAAGAGGAAATTCTACTTTGAGCTCTTTGGATCAGATTGGTAAAGTCCCTCTTGGTTAGTCTACTTATAGCTAGTTTGATGCCCAAATAATCAAGCTCTTTGACCTTGTGAAACCCCACCATTCGAGCAATTCGGTTAGCTTTCCAACTGCATGTAGCTTTGCTAAAGAGGATGGCACATTTGGCTGCATTCACCCTTTATCCCATCCAATTGCAATACATTTTCAGAATGTCAGTGATCTATTTAACATGACCAACCAAGGCTTTAGAGGTAATGAGGATGTCATCAGTGTACAGAAGATGTGAAATCTGTATTCCCCCATTTGCAATAGCCACTCTTAGATCCTCCCCATATTATTTGAAGGCCATGGAGAGAAGCTTTGAGCATAGAATGAAGAGATATGGAGATAATGACCATCCTTATTGAATCCCACATTAGGCTTGGATCCACTATGATCTACTTTCATTAAGAAGAAGAGAAAATGTTGGGAGGGTAACACATTGGAGAATCCAATTATTGAACTTCTGAGGGAGGCCAAACTTCTGCAAAACCAAGGCTAGAGTGTCCCAACTCATATGATCATAGGCTTGTTCCATATCCACTTTGATGGCCATAAACCCTTCCATTGAGGTGGAATGCTGAAATTTTTTAATGAGCTTCTGAGCTATTAAGTAGTGTTGTAAAATGGATCGATGTGGAACAAAGGCTCATTACTCTTCATCAATGAGATTTGGGAGCAGGTTTTTGATTCTTGGACCAAAATCTTGGCAATGACCTTATAGATGGTCTTGCATAAGCTGATAGGATACTTTGTAAGGCAATTAGCACCAGCAGTCTTAAGAGTAAGCACAATATTGTTTTCTTTCCATGTCGAAAGCATTTCCCCTGTGTTGAAGAACTCCTTCACGGCTTCACAAACATCCTGCCCAATGATTCTCCAAAAGTTTTTATAGAAACCCATCGATAGTTGGAGCTTGGTTAGCACCAATAGATCGGATAACCTCTCAAATTTCCTGCTCCTCAACATTAGCCTCCAAGAGTTTACCAATATCATGTGCAATATGCAGATATGCGGGCTTTCAGCAAAGGATGGCCATCCCACCATGGAGATTTCGGTGGCACTCCATTTTTTCTTAGAGAATTCTAGGAATCTGAAATGAATAGCGTCAGGATCATCAGAGAACTGTCCATCAACAAGTTTAACTCCATAAATTATGTTGCTTCTACATATAATCGAGGAAAATATGTAAAACAAATTTGTGTTAGCGTCACCATTTTCCAGCCATCGCATTTTTCGCCCTTTGTTTCCAACAGGTATTAAGCCGAGCAAAGGTGAAATAAAGTTTGTTAACCTTCTAGCAGAGTTCAGCCTCTTCAGTCATGAAAGTACTACTAGGGAGCAATCAATATGTTGTAACTCATTGATTTTGCCTTCTAACTTTAGTTTGTTGCCTTCCAACTCCTTCAGTCGATTCTTACACCAGTAAAAGAGGTTCTTCAATGTGCAACTGCATTTCAGATTCAAGATTTCAGCTTTGGATCCAAGAACCTATTTATTCTAACACTTCCACACAAGCTTCCAAGCCATTGGGTATGAGAGTCAAGTGTCTTCAAATTGGATCCATCTCTGCCTTTTGTACACAGAGGGCTGAACAACATGCAGGAGGATGAGACAATGATCATAAGCAATTTAAGTTAGATGCATAATCTTTGCAAATGGGAATAGATTATATGATGCAGAATTGATGAGGAAACGATCTAGCCGAACCTATATTCTAATCCTCCTCTCTTTATTATTAGTCCAATTGTATCTTGGGCCCATAAAATCAAGGCCATGTAAGCTGTTCTTTAGCATAAATTTCTCCAATTCATGGACAGCTAGAGAGTAGCTGAATGTTTAACCTCATTTCTTGTCATTTCCACTAGTAATGCAGTTGAAATGCCCACCAACTATAGTTGGCAGTCTCTCTTTCAAAATAGGGGAGAGTTGACTCTGAAGGGCTCTTCTGGCATGATAGTCATTGTTGGCATATACAACAATAGCCATCTATATACTTTTATTAGGGAGACAAGCTTTGTCAATGATGCATATAGGATCGATAGAGATCAAATTTTTCCTCCAGAGGAATAGTGTTACACCAGAATTTACACTAGCTGGATGATGAATGAAGTCCCAATTCATCCTAGCAAATACATATGAATCAAATAAAAATAATAGAGCATGCTAAAGAAAGCATTGTGGGACGAGTGTATGTGAAGAAAAGGTAAGAACTAAGCCCAAACAATGGTTTGAATTCAAACTTAATCGAAACAATTCATTAGCATTAAATTTTAATAAATAATCAACAAATACATAAGTGAATAATTTTATTTAACCTGTATGTTCAGGTATATTAATTTCTCCCAAAATAAGTATCAATAACTTTTTTCAGTTATTAGAAAATAAAGTAATTTTTTTTTAAATGAATATTACCCTCCCTCTTAGAAGTGCAAATGAGTCAAATCAAGCTCTAGTTAAGGTTAACTTGAGCTTAGCTCACCTATTTAATGACCAACTCAGACTCAAACTCAAGCATAAGTCGAGCTCATACAATGAGTTCGAGATCAGCTCACCTAAAAGATAGAAAGTTTAAAAATTCTAAATGAAAGTTTAACCACCCATCATTGACTCTTAGTTTTAGATTTTACGAAAAAGTGTTGGAGGATAAAAAGTAAATCAAAATGTTTCCTTAATAGTAGATGGAGGTGTTTAAAATTCTAGTAAAAGTATTTTCAAAAGAAAGCTATAAAAGTTTAGTATTTGAGATATTCGAAAGTTAATGTTATGTAAAATAAAAGAAAATGGCTGAGATTAAACAAGTTATCAAAATGCTTGAAGAGTAAAAGCTCTTATTAGTAAAAATAATTACTAATGGAGTCAAAATGTGAAAAAAGATAAAAAATAAAAAAATTGATTTAAATGTAAAATCCAGAGAATTAAGAAAGATATAAAGTTGCTTATTGATATTTAAAGAAAGTTATATGTAATTCAATGAATTTAAGATTTAGTGATTTACATAATAGATTGGATGCTAAAGAAACAAAATATGCATGTATTAATAAGTCAAGCAAAAAGATAAAAAATGCTTTTCTTAGAATATAATATTTAGTTAATATTGCTTATGTTCAAGGAGGAGTTAATATGGCCCACCACTAAATTATTTTATATAATTATAAAAGTAAGCAAGCGTGCATTCCCACATTCCGTCTTCCCCTTCTCAACCTCTCAGCCCATTCGCAGTCACTTCTCTCTCTCTCTCTCTCTTATTGGAGCTATTTAATTTTTTGTTGGCTTTATTTTTTATTATTTCTACTTATTTTATGAAAATGATGAAAATTTAGAATTACAATACTAGGCTCCTATGAATTTTTAAGTTGAGAATAATGTACTTGCATTTTTTTAAGTTGACAAAATCTTCTCTTTAATTTGAAAAAGGTCAATGTCAGAGATTTATTAAATCTTACCTTTTCTTAAAATTAGTAAAAAGAAAATAATTTTCAAGACAATATTTAATAAAATTAATATAATATTTTAAAAGAAAAATTACAGTTAAAATATTCTGACAAAAAATTTGATAAATTTGATAAATTTACTTTAATATAAGTGTAATACATAAATACTTAATTAATTTTATTTTATATTTTATTTTAGAATAAATTAAAGATTTTTTAAATTCATCATAATTAATTTTTCACACGTCTCCTCTCTCATTTTCTCCTTCAAAAATGATCACCTCATCATTTATTTAATTAAATCATCATTCGAAATTAAGTAGAAATATAAAGGTCCCAAAGCAGAAACTTTCTAATTCATTTATAATTCTATCAGTTAAAATTTCATAATATCATATAAAACAATCAATTTATTATTTAAGATGAATCTAAAGTCATATATGCAATTTAAGGCTTCATTCCTCATAAATTTAATATTATTTTCTTTATTTTGTTTTTTTGTTCGTTACTATTGCTTAAGATATCTTTACCTCTTACTTTATTAACTTCTCTAACAATCAGAGGTAAGGGCCCTCAAATTCTTTTTTTCTATTGAAAAAATATATTTTTTTATATTTTGTGCATCCTCAATTTGCATTTTATACAATGAATCCCTCTCCAAATAAATCAATTTAACTCATTACTCTTAAATGACTATTTAATTAATTAAATTAAAAATTCATAAGTTTAATAATCTTGTTCACATATATTTTTTTCTTATAAATTTAGTGATATTATTTTACTAATTTAAGTATTATTTAATTATATATTATGTATATATTTAAAATATTAATTTTAAGTATTATTTAATTATATATTATTTAATTATTTAAAATTTTGCCTACTCTAAAATAATGAGATAATTCCGCCCTGTGTTCAAGTCATTAAGGATATGTATATTGAAGTTGTTATTAGTGTTTAAACATGAGGAAGATTCAGGTAATAGTCATTTTACAGTCGCCCTAATCTCTCGGCTGCGCTCCGTCTCTGGCGATTCTGAGCTCTCATCGGTGGATTGGTCGGTCTTTGGATTGGTCGGTCTTTGGCCGCTTGTCGGCTTCTCGCCACACTGGCGTGTCGCTCTCCGTGTATGTGGCCCTCGGATTACACAAATGGCGGAGGCTTTGGTCTCTGCGAACCCCGGCCCGTCGCTTCTCGGCCAGCGGCAACTTCTTCTCGACTCCACAGTTTTAGATTCAAGCACTTAATGCACCTATTGTTAAATCATTCAAGACGCTTTATCGGTAAGATCCCTAGCGAATGCTTGTTAATCTCATTTCTACATCTTCGTGGGCGCAGTAATGTGTGTTGGTCGGGATGTTGAGAAACTTGCTAAGCCCTTGAATTAGCTTTGGTGGGTAAATTCTCCTTCGGCGACTCTTGATAATATTAGCTCTTTTTTCATAGTTTAAAATTATGGGGCACCTTCACTTGTCCGCTTATCGATCCCGTCACATTCTTATTCAACTCTCAAAGCGATTTAGACTATTGCGGGTTTTTTCGTCGTTCTTATTTTGTGCATAATTGTCATATCATTGAAATGGTCGCCTCTTTGATGTCAAGAGGAATCTCCCATTGTCCCTCTTTGGCTTGCATTTCCTAACATCGCATTCATTATGTCACTCATCAAGTTTTGTTTCTTTGTTGGCGGCCTTTTTTGAACCTCTCCAAATTGACCAAGCAAGCGCCACTAGATCTAGGCAGTCAGGTCGTATTCTCGTTGAGATAGACATCACAAAAAAATATCCCAAAGAGGTTTGGATTGGCTCAAAAATTTGGATATAGTCAAAAGTCAATTCAAAACTTTCTGTCTTTTGCACTCCTTTGCAAGATCCGCAGACACGACCACTCGAATGCTTTGTGCTTCATCCTAATCTCGAAAAAATTTACCTCAGAATAAGACTATCATTAATGGGCGGGAAAACCACTATTTAGCATATGTGCCTAAAGATACTCAAAAGAACCTCTCCTTCCCACACCAACTCTGATTTCTCTGAAAAAACACTGACCTTGGTACTAAAATGCACATTGAGGGGTGTGACGATACCAATGACATTTTACCTAACCTCACCCCTGCTTGTAACAATCTGGTTTCCCAAGATAGCTCTTTGCTACATTTAAATCCTACTGAAAATCTGAATAGTAGCCTCCAAAACAATGAGGACCCTATGCCTTGAACATATTGAGAAAGATATTTGTATTACAAGCGGTGCTAGAACCTCCTCATCTATTTTTCTTGAGTGATAATCAACAATTGAACCAAATTTCTTACACTCTTTACGATGGGGAAGAAGGTGAAATCCTCTTCAATCAACAATTGAACCAAATTTCTCACTCTTCCGATAAGAAGGTGAAATCCCTCTTCTAAAACCTTGATAGATCCTTCACTATTATTAGAACTCAAAAATCAATCTCTTTCGATGGAGATAATTTGGATTCGATAGACCCTTTCAAATTAAATTAAAACCTACAAAGCAAATTTCTAATAATAATTTATAGAACCACTGCTCTTCTTCCACCCCAAGTAATGTGTCATCTTTCCTCTCTTCCTTTCTTTTCTTCTTTTCCCTTTTGGTTGTCTCAGATTAATTTTCTTATTTGGAATATCGGTTGTGGGACTCTTCCATCATAATCGTGTTAGGAGTCTTTGTCGTATCCATAATATTAAGTTACTTGTTCTTATTGAACCTCTCATTAATTCTTCTAAGATTGCTTTGTCGCTAGATCCCTTGGTTTTCATAATTTTTCTTCAATCTTAATAATTTGGTGCTTTTGGCACAACTCCATCACCATTTCCATCATTGATGATCTTGACCAATTGGTTAATGTCAAAATCTCTTAGGTGATTTATCGGCTTTTGGCTCTTTTATCTGCTTCTTGTAATAGAGTGGTAGGAACATCCTTTGGAATCACTTACGCACCTTAGCTTCCTAACCTTCCCTGGTTGGTTGGAGGGATTTCAATCTATAGCTTCTGGAAGAAGGAGGATGTTCTCTAACCTTCATTCCATGGAGGACTTCTCAAATATGATCCGATTGCAATTGATTGACATTGGTTTCAAATTACATTGGCACAACTCTAGACTTTGGCGTGTGATAGGACCCTCTTTAATTCTTTGGATCAATCGGTGGCCTACCATTATTGAGCATTTGAGCGAACTTTTCGATCATGCTCCTCTCATTTCCTTCAAAATCCCCCCCTACCCCGTCTACTCCCCTCCTTTCAGATTTCAAAATATGTGGACCCAACATAGTGACTTCACCAATGTCCTCACTAATTGGATGGCCCTGTTTTCCGGGATAATTACTAAAGGTATGACTAGTCTCGCTAAGCTCAAAAGACTTAAACAAAATCTCAATTGGTGGAACAAACACATTTTCAAAAACCTTTTCACAAATCTTAAAGCTATGGAACAAGAGGTTTGTTCTCTTGAAGAGGTTGTCTCCAAATCCCGTAAACTTGAGGAGTTGAACATTGCCAAGAATAACTTGGTTAATTATCAAAATATGGAAGAAACCTATTGGCGCGTCAAAAGCAAGCAAACATATTCGATGGTGACGAAACACCGGTATTTTCATGCCATTTGTAATAACGGAGAGCCTTAAACTTCGATTAAGAAAATTAAGAACTCTAATGGTGAATGGATAGTAATAATGATATTAAGGATTACGTCATTACATTTCCAAACTTTATTAAATTCTAATCCGTTCGGAACTTTATCAAACACTCATCTTATCCCTATGATTAATGGGAGGACAATCATTTACTCACTATGTCCTCAAGAGGAGATTAGTAATACTCTTAAGAACATGAACATGGTTACTTCTGGTACGGCATATAACTTCTTTCAACATTGTTGGCCATTTATTAAATCCACTTAGTTGATCTTTATTGATTTCTTTGATGGCAATCCTATTCCCAAATACTTTCAAGCACTTCTATTGTCCTTATTTCCAAAACTACAATCGAAACTTGGGGCGATTTTAGGCAGTCTTTTTGCCTTTTTCAAAAACTCATTGCTAAATTAATAAACAATAGACTTAGCCTTTGCTTCCTAAAATCATCTCCCAAATCAAACTGGTTTTGTTAAAACAATAATATCGGATAATATTCTTCTTCTTGTCTGGTTCATGACATTGATGTCCCTTCTAGGAGGCAACATCTTATTCAAATTGGACATCACTAAAGCCTTTGACAATCTCTCATGGGATTTCTCTTTCAAATCTAAATTTGTTTGGTTTTTTTATAGTTTTATCGGATTATAAAAAGGTGTATCACCGAATGTCCGGTTTTTTGGTTATTTTGAATGGTGAGTCCATAGGTTTCTTTCCTTCTAGCCATGGTTTGAGGCAAGGTGACCCACTTTTCACCTTCTCTTTTTCATCGCTATTGAATACTCAAGGAGCCTTAACAATCTTTTGCTAATAAACCCAATATGTCTTTTAAAACTCATGGTGGTTTCCTATTTCTCATCTTAGCTTTGAGATGATTTCATTATCTTCTGCGCGGCTCCCTTCATCATGTTAAAACCATTAAGAACCTTCTAAATGATTTTGGTAAAGTTAGTGGTCTTTTCTTAATGAAGGAAAATGGTTTATTCCTTCAACTAAGATTCCTCTAATAGACTTAACCAAATATCGAATTACTAATTTTAAGCAAAATCAACTCCCTCTTAATTACCTTGGGGCTCACTTTTAAAGGCCAAAAGATCTCACACCTTTTTGATGATCTAATTCAAAATTTCTAACAAATTTGGTTTGGGAATTTCATTTACTCTCTTTCGTGGTAGGCTTACCTTGATCAAAGCACTTTAAATTCCATGCCTATATACCTTCTCCAAACCATTGTGTACTACCAACTACCATCAATAGAATTGAGCGTCTCTTAAACAAATTCTTTTGGGAACCAATACCTCCTCTAAAAGATGCATCTTGGTCCAAGTTGTGGTACTCTTGAAGAGGGAGGTGCAGGTTGTAAATCCATCAAAGAAGTTATCAATGCCTTCTACAAACTTTGGTGGAATTTTAGGAGCAACAATAGTCTTTGGGCAAAATTCATGACTTCCAAATATTGCCAGGGTAAACATCCTCTCATTTGTCCCTTTAAATCGGGGGATTCTCAGTGGAGAAGACTTGTTACATCAAATGGGATGAGAATCCTTAATTTTTTGGGGCATAAACTCTTCCTTCTTTTGGCAAGACAACTGGAGTGGTTGTGGATCCATTGATGACTTACTCACACTCACTCCACCTCATCTTAGAGTTAATTCATTAAAACCACAAGTGGAACACTAGTAAGATTGATTCTATTCCTTCCACTTTCTTAAATATGATTACTAATATTCCTATCACTCCCCAACAATCATGATCAGTTATCTTTAAGCTATCTCATAATGGGATTTCAACCTTAAAATGTGTGGCTTCACACTAAAGACACTCGATTCTTCTATTGTGTTCTCCAAAATTTGGAATAACAATATCCCCTCTTCTTACTCTAACTTGGCGTATCCTAAAACTTTATTCTGTTGACTCTTTGTGTGGGGTAAAGGGTTTTATTTACCCTCAAATGTCAATGTTGTTCTCATATTGAGAATGTTAACCATGTTTTTATTAATGGCTATTGCCTCTAAAATTTGGATTTGGTATGATGATCTATTCAACACTTGTCAATTTTAATTGTTCTTTTAATTTCAACTTCTTGAAGTTTACTTTGACAATATAATTAAAGGTCATATTAAAATCATAATCCATTACTCTTATTTGGTTCATATGGATGGGACGAAATGATGCTAAACATCGTGGGATTCGTATGAATCACATGAGGATTATTACTAGAACTAAAACAAAATTTGTGAATTGTTTAAAGCCAACTTAATTCATCATAAACATTTTAAAGGAAAATGCATCTAATAATGGTCAACCTTCGGACCTTACTAATGATAGAATGGTTTTTTGGAAAAACCTCTTGATCATATTATTAAAATTATCTTGATGGCTCTGTCTCTAATAATGGCTCACGGTTGTGGAGGCATTTTTAGGATTCTAAGGGCATTGTCCTATGTGCATTTGCTTATCCCCTTATTTCCAACATTCCTTATCTTGAGCTTATGGCGGTCCACAAAGCTTTAGAAATTTGTATTCAAAATGGTTGGCTCAATATTTGGATAGAAGTGGACGCTCTTCTACTGATTGATCTTTTGACTTCTACCAATATGAGCAACGCCTGTTTGTACTATCTCCTCAAGCAAACAAGGGTTCTTCTTCTGAATTTTACCATCACTCATGTTTGGCGTAAATGCTTTGTCTTGATTACCTTAAATCAGGTGCAGATTAGAAAGTATCATCTTCTTTGATCAATTTACATTACCCAAATACTTGCGTGCTTGGACAACTGGCTTCCTTACCTCGATCTAATTCACCTCTTTGCCTTCCTTTTTCTCTTTTTCATTTTGTTTCCTTGTGTTCTTTATGGATAATCCTCATAGATATCATTCTTTGTGTGCTCTTTTCTTTGCTTGACTTACTTTTCTTCTCTCTAGTTGGAAGATTCATGTTTTGGCATTTTAATTTTATGGGATGTTGAACTATATGCACATTAATCTCTTGAATTGGAACCCTATTGCCTTGTTACGTTCTTGGTTTTATAACTACAATCCCACTTGGGACTTGATTTTCATTGACAACTATTACTAAACGATAGAATAAAACATTCTTTGGAGGAAGTTATCTCTTTGATGGGTTTAGATTTTATACTAACTCACGACTTTTTTTCTCGACAATAAGGCTTGGAGCATTGCTACCTATGTTGACTCTAGGCATGATTAGTGTGCATTATCTTTGGTTGCAGTTTTATTTTGATTATAGTATTTTATTGGCTAATGCTTACATTCCTTGGGACTCTTCCTCCTTAAAGGCCTTATTCATAAAGGTTCCATCACTTATCTTTGAAAGGACTTTGATTGTTTTTCAGATTTTATATCTCGTCCTTGCTTGTATAACGTAACCTCATCACTTTCTGCAGGGAAATATATTCGGTCTCTTTTTTGATTGTTGGTCAAATCCATCTTGGGTGGATTGGTTTAATTGTGATTTGGGGTTTGGAGGTTTCTTTGTCATGGTTGCTTGTTGTTTTGTTTGTTGATTTGGTTTTTCATCCCAGGGTTCAGCTGATTTTTCTTCTTGCTCCTCAGTCTTCCTCCTTATTTTGCCCTTATCTTGTCTTAGCAAGTTCGGTTTTGGACCTTTATTTTCTTAAAATTTCATTGGTGTCTCTACTTGGAATCATCTTCTTATTCTATATTTTCTTACATTGTTGCATTAGTTGCTCTCATGGGGTGACTTCGATTACGGATTATTCTTTGGTTTGGATTCTTTGCTCATTTGTTGGTTGTAAATCTGCATCTAATGGGCTTGTCTTTGTTACCTTCTTATTAGTGTCTTTTGTTTGAGAAGTATTTTTAATCGATCTTTTGTTGATGTTATAGATCTTGATGTTTGTGGATTTAGTATCTCGATTAGTTGTCCCGGTTCTTGTTGTTATTTTAATATCCACTCTCTTTAGTATTATGCGGACCATTGTACTAATCAACATTCTCTTGGATCTTAACATATGGTTTGTATATTCTATGGATTATTATGGCAAGCACGTTATTTCTCCAAAGATTGTCAATTGGGATTGTCTTTCTTATGAATGTTCCTTATGTGGCAACTTTTCTTCAGGTTGTTTTCAGGTCTTGACATTATCCTCATATCTCGGTACTTTAATTTTAAGTTTGTGGTAATTTGCAAATGATTTACCTTTCATTGTTTGTTTTATTAATCCCAATGCATGAGGGCTCATTTTACTATTAGAGCTTTTGAACACCTTGTTGCTCTTCTTTATTGCTTATTTTCTGATTGGAATATCCCATCTCTACTTTAATATCTATGAATGGAATTATGTTATTTTTCTTTATTAGTCTTGTTGCTTCTTGTTTGCTTCCATGATCGTATTTGAATTTTTTGTGTATCTATTGTGGGTACTTGCTTTTGATAGTTGTTATATCGTCTCTTGTCTTGAGATTTATTTTTTTGTTTTTCTTGTCTCCTCGTTTGGCTCTCTCTCTTTGTTGGTTGTAACATTTGGTCTCATGACCGAAAGATGTTCATTCTTGTCGATGGTGAGGGCTTTTAGTGATTTCTGTCTATTTTGCTACCTTGGGATACTGTATATGCTAATTTTTGTTTATCTACTATTGCCATGTCTACTGATTGAGGAGTTTTATGGTGATGTAACTTCCTATTTTTTGTGCCATCTTAGCTATTCTTTGTTTTTACGGATGTTAATGTTGAGCCTCATTTTATTCACTTGTTGATTTCTTTATGGGGTTCCAATGTTTATTATTTGGCTGTTGGGGTTGGCTTTGTTGCGTCTTTCTATCTCTTGTCTTCTCCGATTTCATCACCGCTACCTCTTTTATTTGGTTGTTGGTCTTATGAGCACTTTATTCGAAAGATGGTATTACTTTAGTCTTTGCATATCTTGGAGGTTTCCTTTTCTTTGTCCCGTTCTTTGGATTTATTGTGATGGATTACTTGAATGGTGATTCAATCTTGTGGGCTCTGCTCTATTTCTTTCTGGTTCTAACTGGTTGATTGCGGTTCATTCCTTGTGTTGAGCTATCTTTGTATTACTTTTATTGCTTTCTCCGGACATTATTAAAGGGGTTGTTTCACAGGTTGTTTTACGAAAGATTCATTTACATACCATGTGATTGGGATGGTGTTAATTATAGGCTCATGACTTATAGATTCTCGCTAGTAGTCTCCTGTATTTATCTTATGGAGGGATTATATTGATTTCCTTCCACGAATGGCTAGAGATTCGGCAAAGATGGTTCACTTACTTATGTTTATTCTCATATCAAGATGGCTATATTGATGATTATTCTCTTGAATGAGACTCCTTATCCTTGACTCTTAGCAATTACCTATATATTTTAGATATGATTTTTCTTAGGTTTTGGGTAATAAAGCTCACAAGAATATCAACAAGCGCTTCCTTCTCAGTTTGTTGGCTATGATGGTGATGTTCTCACTCCTTTTGGTTGTAGTAGCTCATGTGATGTAACCCTTCTGCTGAAGTTTGGATGCTCATATTTGCATCTGCCCCAACATGGTGTGATTGAGCCTGAGCCTTCTCTATCCCATTTTCTTATTATCATACTCATATTATACTATTTTCTCCTATCTTTTTGTCTGTATTACCTTAAGCTCTAATCTCTCTTATTATTACTTTGCGTGTTTCTCTCTTTTATCTTACAGGTTTGCTCCATATTACCAAGCACTTCTACAATCATCGAGCTTTGGCCTTATCATTTCTTTAGCTTATTATGTTAAACATCTTGTATCTTTTGATTGCTTTAATGTTTTCTTTTGCTCTTGGATGTACTTAGTTGGGGATTTACTCCTTAGGCTGGTTGTAGCTCATTAGCGATAGTTTGAGTTTATCCCCTTTAAGGACCTTGCTTTATTTTGTGGCAATAAAATACCCCCGTATAATGGGGTTTCACTAAAAAAAAAAAAAAAAAAAAAAAATCATGAGGAAGATTAACAAAATGATTTTTTTATTTCATTTGAATTACATCAAGGATTAATTATGAGGAAGATAGCTTCTAGTATTAGGTATTGCTCAACAATTTTAGTAGCTCTTCTTCTTCCCGGCTCTTCTTTTATTTTTTTTCAGCATATTTATATTTCTTTTGATAAGTTTATAATATAATAACAATCTTTAAGTCCAATTCATTTATTTTAACTTTTGACTATTGTGGTCATGACATAATTAATAAATGAATGAGCCATAAATTTATGTTAAAAATAATAATTTTCCACTGTGTGTATTTTTTTTAAAGTTATGCACAATAGTCATATATTTCTAATAGGATTTAGATGGTGAACTTTTAAAATTAATCAATTTTAGATTTTCCAAAAAATTAGACCAAGTTGATCAAATAGAATGTAAATCAAACAAATTAAATAATAATTTGGTTCAATTATTTTGATTTGATTTTGAATAAATTTAAGTTTACAATTTTTTATGCACTAAAAAAATTTCAATTTTTTATGATGGCTATAAAAAACTTATCAAGTTATTAAATAAGTTTGATTTATTTACTTCCATCCAAAAATTTTTTTAATAAATAAATTCAAAATCAAAAACTAAATTTTCTTGAATTAAAATCAAAATCCAAAATATAAAATTCAAAACCAAATTAAATTGCTCAGAAATTTTTGTTTGATTTAATTATTACATTAAAATAAGATAATGCACACCTTAGCAATAAAAAAAAATAGCGGCGTTGATGGGCAATTTGAGTTATTTTCATCCCTGTAAAAGTTGTTCCATTTTCTTCAAGAACTTGATTCAACATCACAAGAAAGTTAAATCAATTTTCTTTTATCAAATTTATTAATTGTACTTTCAACAGACAAACCGTTAACTCTAACATCATTTGATATTATAATGTTGTGTTGTATACTGCTTAGATGACAATACAACAAAATTATATTAAATAAAATCAATGCTTAAATTATGAAAGATCACAACTTGTCTATATATATAAGAGCAAGAATAAATTTGATTAAATAGACAAGTTGTGATTATATATATATATATATATATATATATATATATATATATATATATATATATATATATATATATATATATATATATATATATATATATATATATATATATATATATATATATGATTGTTTGATTGGTATATATAAAGTGGACTGAAATATTCCTTAACTATAAGATGCTATTGCAGCTTGTTTATCTTCTCAAAGGCCTCCTCCTTTACCTTCTTTGGAATATAGATAGGCAGCTCTTATTGCATGCAATTTTGCCATAGCATCTCTCATGCATAGCCTTTGCTCAGGTGAAGTAGCTCAGCATGAAAGGCCAACCTCTACTATAGAATGAAAGCAGTCTATGATGCTTTTGCTATAGTTTCTTCTTCCTTCTTCAACATTGTTCATGTTTGCTTCTTGTTGTTCTTCAACTAATATTTTAGGATCAACGATATCAATTAGCGATGGGGATAAGCGCGTGAGATTATGAAGGTTTAAGTCATCTTTGAAAATATCAGAGGCCTCCTTAGGTGAGCATTTCTAATAGTATGATTCCAAAACTATAGATATCACTAGATGGATGGGCTCCTCTTCCATATTCTGCAAATAAGATGGAGAACTCTTAGTAATTGTATGTTTTTGAACTTTATTTGTTTGCATAGTTTTGATCCTTATATGTCTTTTTTTCGTTTTCTATTCCTAAAGATTCAAGGGAAGTTGAAGAATTCAATTTAAGCATATTATAATGCTTAGAAAAGTACTTGCCTGGGGGTACATAACCAATAGTTCCTTTAATCCAACTCTTACTATCTGAATTTTGGAGAGGTATGCTTATAGATTCAGAAAGAATTCTTGCTAGCCCAAAATCTCCTACATGAGCTATCATGTCTTCATCAAGTAGGATGTTGCTTGGCTTCATATCACAGTGAATAATAGGTGGCTTACAACTTTGGTGAAGATACTCCAAAGCCTCAGCGACATTAATGGCAATGTTCAACCTCTGTTCGAGTTGAAGAAAAACTCCTCCATTAGTCAAATCTTCTCGGTGCAACCACGCGTCTAAGTTTCCCTTCGTCATGAATTCAAATACGAGAGCTTTGAAATCTTTGCCATTGAAATCAATGGTCGAGCAAGATGTCAAGACTCGATTACGGTGTCGAATGTTTCTTAAAGCATCACATTCAATAGTGAAACTCCGAAGCCTCTTTGTATGTGATCAAATACTTTGATGGTCTTTGTTGTTGGCTTTGGTGCATTCTTGTACACCGACCCATATCTTCCTCTCCCTATAAGATTAGTAGGAGAGAACTCGTCTGTTGCTTTAACTAACTCTGCATAAGAAATCCTTGGAAATGGTTCTTCTATAGCTGCTCCGCGTGAAGCATTTCTCCTTCTCTGATGTTGTATTTTGTACCTGTAGTAGTACAGAATAGCAGCAAAGGATAGGAAGATCAGGAGTGCACCTAGGATTGGGAACAAAATCTTGAGAACGATGAAGCCTTCTCTTCATTTTCTATTGTTTTAAAATCCTCGATATCTAGAAGGTGAAGTTCACATCCCTCCACTTCTGTTTCCATCGAGATCGATGTGCATTTTAAAATACCAACATTTGGCACTTCACCTTCAAAATTGTTATATGATAGATTCAATAGGTTGAGCAAATTGAGATTTTGGAGAGAACTGAATGGCTCCGACAAGTTATTTTGAGAGAGGTCTAATATTAATAAGCCAACTTTCCTATAGCAGGAATACCATAAAACAAGTTATTGTCCAAGTAGAGTTTGGTTAGCATTTGACTTAAGTGTTTGTGGTATCATGCCTTGAATTTATTGCGAGAAAGATCTAGTACATTGAGACTCATGAGCTTGCCAACTTCTGGGGGAATCGTCCCATCAAAACGGTTGCCACCCAAACCCAGATAGTTCGATAGTGAAGGAATGCTTAGAAGTTCTTTGGGAATGGTACCTACAAGGTTGTTATGCTAGAGTCCCAAAAAGTTTAGGCCACTGAGATTTCCAATATTTGAAGGAATGGATCATGTTAGTTGATTATAGCCCAAATCCAATTGAGAGAGGTTTGTGAGGTTCACCATGGAGCGAGGATGACTAAAGTAATGGTGCCAAAATAAAGCGCAACAACTTAAGCTTCCCAATGCGTGGTATGTCTCCGTGAGATTGTTGAAATCATTCCCAACACATTCAAGTTAACCGACTTCAATTGGATGTGATGCTTCACATATGGTTGCCAATTGAGAGGTGTTGGGTTGATTGAAAGGTTGATTTTTGAACACCCCAAGCTCATTCGTGTTAAGATCGAGGAGTTGTAAGCCGTGCTTGGTCGAGAATCAATAAATTTCCAGCTTTACTCATCGGTTCAAATTCATTATATCCCAAGTTAAGGAAGTTGAGATTATGCAAATTTCCAAGATCAGGAAGTCCTGTGAGTTTGTTTACACATGTCAAAGCCAGATTAATGAGCTTGAATTAGAGATCTCGAGCATGTTACCATAAATATAGGATTTCAAGGCGGGGAAGAGTACTTGTGATGCCGATGGAAAGGCCACCAGAGAGACGATTTTGGCTCAAAGAAAGCACACTTAAGTGCTAGAGGTTGAAGATAAGGAATGATGCGACATTACTCGGACTTAATTTTCTTAGATTTGTGAGGCTTCGATTTGTGAATGCTCCCCGAGATTGTTTTCACCATGTAGAGATTCTATGGATGAAAGATTTCCCAAAGAAGTTGGGATGTTGCCACGTGCGGTTAATGTTTATTTGAGCCGCAAGAAGAAGAAGAGGAGGAATTTTACCATTTCGCTTAACTCAAGATTATAAGCTCGGAGCTCAGTTGGTAAATCCTCCTTGAAGGGAATGTCGTCCAGATCGAGAAGTTGAAGCCTTGAGACTGGGAGGGATCTATACATCTGATTGTTGCTGAGGCAAAACCCCTGAGGAAGGTGAGATTGGATGTACAAGTAGGAAGAGGACTGTCAAGCCGATGGACCTGAGATCCAAAGCTATGACTCTGTCAGATGCTTGCCACACATGTGATCCCTTCCCATGAGCAAAATAGCTTATTGGTGCCATTCCTCCATGAGCTAGGATTAAAAGTGAGAAGAAGAGCTGCTGCTGCTTCAAGAGTTGATGCTTGAAACAAACAAGTGCTTCATAATCTGTTTTCATTATTGGCAGCAATGGAGAGTGGATATGAAAGATCAGTATACAAGCAAGAGGAAGAGAGCTATGAGGAGCCTCACACTGATTAAAAAATCTTCCATCCACAACGTCATGAATCTATTTTTAGATTCTTGATATTATTTCACAGGAGCCACAAGAAATTTATCTCCATCTCATACTCGTTCAGATTTATCTCTTTTAAATTTTTTTTATTTCCAAGTCAAGCAAAATAAAGTCTTAGTCAAGCAAAGTAAACTCTCCAATCATATTTAGCGCATGTCGTTGATGAAATATATTTCGAGTGAATAATCAATCAATTTTGTTATCTTATTTCGTAATTAAAATAGATTCTATCCATGGAATTTTACGTTCAAGATCATATTCTTTCTGTATAGTAGAAGGGACGTTGATGGTGAGTTAAAGATATTTTCTTGTGAACGTAAAATTATAATAAGTGCTTCTATTGAGGTAAGTTTCAGCCAGCTTAATTTGTTTATAATAGATTCAAAGAAATGTGATTTTGCTATTGGGAATAACTGTAATTAAATGCATTTTAATTTGTATTATACAGTCAATAAAATCTTCATCAAATTAAAATAAAATTTCCCTACCTTGGATTCCAAATTCTAGAAAATTCAGATTTTATACCATCCGCTGACCTCATATGCGTCGAGCCTGTCATCCCTTCCTGCCGCCCTATTGAGGCAACCAAAATAAAAAAAAAAAATAAAAAAAATATGGGACCGTTTGGGATCACTTTTCTTTTCATTTTATATTTTGAATTTTTTTGTTTTGTTTATGTTTTACTTTAAAATAAAATTTATTTGATTATACTTGTTGATTTTAAAAACACTAAAAACATCTTATGTTTTGAGTATTTTTAAAAATAGCATTATTTGTTTTTAAAAATAAAAAATAAAATCATATAAGAAACACTCTAAACAAATATATTTTTAAAAATAACATTAAAAAAAATAAAAAACAAAATTAATCCCAAACAACCTCTAAATGACCTCCCACTTCCCCGAGGGTAGATGGAGGTGTCTGTAGTTCGTCTCATTCCCAATTTTGCAGCCTCACACATCTAGTTTTTTTTTTTTTTTTTTTTGAAAAAAAAAAAAAATTAAGAGTAGAGGCCCAATATCATTCCAAATTAGAAATTATAAGTATTAACATAGAAGAACTCAGAAGAGATCAAAATAGACAAAGAAGCCCAGACATGATTCAACATAGCCAATAGAAACAATGATAAGAAAGAATTAATAAGAAGAATCTCTTAGCTTGATTGCAGCCCATCCTGCGAATACCGCTCACTGCCATCCAGAGGAGCCTGAAGGGACAAAAGTATCTGTTTGGGAAGAACCTGCTAGGTAGGCAGAGCAAGGTCTCAAATGTGAGGAGATCCAACATGAGGGTTGCTACAAGCAAAGACTCTAATAGTGAACCTGCTTTGCAAAAAATCATTATTGTCCATAGGGGTGAGCAGTTGGTTGGTTGATTATTGATTGAACTTTTGTTAAACCAAAAAAACCAAATAACTTATAATAAAACTATTCAAATAACATATATAACCTAACCAAAAATCAACTATATTTCAATTTATTTGGTTTGGGTTTCGATTAACCATAGCATATAAACATAAAATAAAAATTATTTTAATGAACTAATTAATTAAAATAATCTAATAAATTTTATGCATTAAAATATCTTAGTCAATTAAAATCTATCTATACTAATCATTTACAATCAAAATTACATATTTATATTTGACATTTTAACTAATTTTAGTTTATTCGATTAACCGATTTTTTTTTATAAAAAAACTGAATCGAAAATCGAAAATCGAATAACTAAATATTTGACATGATGAATTTAAATCAAACCAATCAAATAATGTCGGTTTGGTTTGGTTTGAATAGAAATGCACACCTAATTGTCAAGTTCAAAAAATCAAGAAAGGTCAATGTATGGAAAATCGAAGAAAATTAGGGAAGAAAAAAAAAGTTGTGGTATAATTTCTCTATGCTCCAAATCTCCTCTAATTGTCCAATAGAGTTTTAACATATGTTGCCAAGAAGGCTTAGTAATTGTACTGAAAATTCATAAGACTTCATGAAAGAAGTTTAAATATGTCGGTGAATTTTGAAGTCAATGAGATAGTAGATAAGACACTACCAGATTTGCTCTCATTTTGAGGACTTTAGATGGTTTAGTTTCTATAGCAAGCTATAGTTAATCACCTCTCAATAAGTAAGACTTTCGATTAAGATCATTAGATCAATGCATAAGCGTATAAAGATATATAGTTTTAGAATTTAAGAATTATGAAATTTATCATTTCAGCTTAAACCAGATGATTTGAGGAATGATGACGTGCCCGATCTAGATCTCATGGTTCCGTTATCCGTCATGCCCGGTCTACTTAGTCGGTAATGACCAACGACATGGATCTCATCAACACATGGATTATATCGTAGACTTGGGGTGGTGTTTGTCTTAGAGACAAATTAAGTCTAGTAGAGGTTATTCTTTATCAAGTATACCATGATTCACAACTCAAAGGAAAGAGATTTAGAGCACACTACGTGATCTAATATAATGGAGCGGACTAGCCAAACCACCGAGAGGACTCGGGCATGACTTCTTCATAGCTTCTTAAGCCACAATCAAGGGACACGCCACATCCTTATTGCAAGAGATTAATGAGTGAATATAGTAACATTGATTTTACATTACTCTTTGTGAGCTAGAGTTTTCTTAGTTTGTCACTACAAACAAGCTGTGAAGATGGATAGATTGAGTTTGATTTAAGTTTTATGATAGAGTTTCATTTGAATAATTTTAGATTATTTGATTTGAGTTAATTTGATTAAAAGATTGATTAATTTGAATATGTTTAAGAGTTTTAGATCCGACTCGTTTAGCTATAGGATTAGATCTCTGTCACCTAATGAATCAATTTCTCAAATATTTTTCTTGATTTATTATTATAGTTTTAGTTTTATAACAGACTTAGTCTAAGACTAAAACAACTCATAACATCCTCAGACACTTGAATTTAAGATTTTGGACATAAGGTATTTATAGCTAAATAATTTTATATAATTAATGAAATCATTTACTTTGAAAATCATAATTAGAATGAAATTCCTTAATTTTTTATCAAAGGGGGCCCTATGATTTTTATAGATTTTGATTTAGTATTGTCCTATTTGCTTTATGCATTCTGGATTCGAAATGTTTTGATTTAGATTGTAGTTTAAAACACTACTAACACTTAGTTTACTTGTTGTTAAGTTTTGTAATTCTCAGCTTGATGCTCATTTACATCAATTTTGATAAGTTATGCCGTTCAATATTTGTGCTTTTAGCCCATGTTTATTAGTTGCATAGTAATCACCCACGTTGTATAAGAATTAATAAACTCAATTTGGTCATCCTTAGATTTTGAGTTTAGTGCATGTTTGTTATGAGTTTGGCATTAGTCCGAAATTCAATTAAAGTTTGCATAATTTTCATTTATAAGAGAACTACTTAACCGGTTTAAGCCTAGAGAATTCTGATTAGAGTTTGTGAGTTTAATTAATCTCTTGTATTTGTGAGTTTAATATTATATAATTTCATATAGATTTTAAATGAATATTATTCTTTAAAATTTCTTAAAGGCATAGAATTTTTTTTTCATGTTTACTTTAGTTTAAAATTAGTTGTAGGTTTTCCTACTTAGTACTAATTTCATTTTAAGTCAAAGATTTGACTAATTTAACCTCCGGTCATCCCATATAGTACATTGGGGTATTTTCAAGATGCAGCTCTTGAGAATGGCGATGTCTTACAGATTAATTTTTCTCGCGTTTTGAGCACGGAGACCTTTAAGAATACATATAATGCAATATATAATCATCCCATTTTTTTTCTCGAAAATTTGACAAAATTTCTGACATTCATCATGGGGAGCGACATCTAACAAGTGTTTAGCTTTTTTTATCTTGGCGTAGAAATGGTGTCTACACCACCTATTTCATCCCATATTATCTATATGTCTTAAAATCTATATAAACAAAATATATATATATATATATATATATACATTCACGATCCTTATATTGACTTATTTTTGTGCTCTGTAAATAAGGAAAAGGTTGGGTGCGATTGAGAATCTGAGTAAGGAGTCAGCGAAAAAGAAAAGAATTCTCTTGATGATGTTGTTCGATTTCTGTTAAAGCGATAAGTAGGAAATGAGTGCAAAAATGAAAAAAAGAATTAGCTGATGTTCTTCTCGATTTTGCAATGGGGAAAATAGAGTCGACGAAAATCGAAAAGAAGAATTAGCTCTTGTGATGTTCTCCGATTCTGGCGTGAGCGAAATTAGAAGAGCTACGACGTGTGGCGTCGAAAATGAAAAAGAAGAATCTCTTTTGATGATATTCCTCGATTTTGGCGTAAATAGCTGAAGGATTATGGGAGGATTGTGCATAATGGCGGGTTTGTGGGCTGGATTGTGTGCAGAATGACAATAGTGGCTGGTATGTAGGAAGGCTGGATGTAGGTGTGGGCTGTAGGAAGGCTGAATAGAAGGTTGGTGGGCATGGGCCAAGGAATGTAGGGGCCGATCGGGTCAGGCGCAGGTGGGCAGGTGGCGCGGCGGAAGCAGGCTGGCCGGGCAGGTCGGACGCAGGCGGAGCGATGCATGAACAGCGGAAGCACCGCAGGCAGGTCGCTCCTTAGCGTGCGAGGGTCGGTGGGCGCGGCGTCGCGGAGCGCGGCGGGTCGCGGGTTGGGACGCGGAAGCGTCTGCGGCAGCAGGTCGGCAGTTCGGCGGCAGGTTACGGCGGATCCCGGACGCGTGGAGCGGGCTGTTGCGGTTCAGGCAGGAGTTGGACGGCGGCTGCGGGCTTGCGTCCGCGGGTCGGAACAAGGGGCGCGGACAGTGGGCCGAAAAGCAGCCGAATGGCGACGGGTACGCCAGCGCAAATGGAGAAAAAAATTGGAAAAACAGAGAGGAGGAGAAGGCAAAATTTTTAGATTAGATTTAATTTTAATTTTAATTAATAATTTAGACTCAAAAATTTTTTTTTAAAAAAATAGATCGTCAACCGACGATTGATAACACGTGGATGTCGCGTCGGCGTCATCGTCCGTCAGGACATGGACTTTTTGGATTTTTTTAGAGAAATTTTCTTGATAAGATTTTTTATATAAAAAGAACTGAGGGTTGATTTTCATTTAAATAAAAAAAATTAAATTGATTACTGCATAAATTTTTTTTTATTCTTTTTTAATGGAATTAACATCTTAATAAATAAATAAATAAATATGTATATATATCAATATTGTCATTGTATAATTAAAATATAAATATAATTAAATTTTAATATCAAATATAAATTTGATTAAATTAAATCAAAATAATTAATTATTAAATAAATAATAAATATATAATTCGAATAATTATTATTTATAAACTTCAGTTAAATTAAAACTATAATATCAAAGTTATTAAAAATTATTAAAAATTACGAAGATTTATAAATTAAAAAAGAAAGAAAAGAAAAAAAAAAATATCTAAATAATAAATAATAATCTAAAATATATAATAATTAAATTTTAAATCTATATGCATTGTGGTTCAAATAAATAAATAATTTTTTCTATTTTTCACTTAAAAATATAGATATAAATGTATTAATGGTACAAATATATAAATATAAGAATGTGTTTGTGATAAATGATATTTTAAATACATATTATCTTTTAATCTATGCATTAAAATTTTCACTGTTTTTTTTTAAAGTTATATAATATTTATATAATTTCGATGGTGAACTTTTAAAATTAATTAATTTAGATTTTTTAAAAAAATTGATCAAATAGATCAAATAGAATAAAATTAAATATTAATAATTTGATTAAATTATTTTAGTTTAATTTTTAATAAATTTAGTTTACTAATTTAAAATTATTTGAAAATTTATATTTATTAATTTTTTTATATATAATGGACACATATAAATAAAATTATTTATATATATATTACGTAGAAATTTATTAAACGTAATTCGTCAAAAATAACTTAAAATTAATATATATATTGATTATATAATAATAGCATAACAAAAATTAAAATTAAAGTTGATTTTTTAAAAAAATAATAAACAAATGCCTTATAAATATTCTTAAATAATTCTAAGCGCACGCTCTCCCGATTTCTTTCGTTCGACACTCGCTCGATTTCGTCTCCCTAAAACTCACGCTCGGCCCTTCCAGCCGAATGCTCCCGCCTTCTCCCAGCCGAGCAATGTTCCCTATCTTTCCTCAATAAAAACTCCCTAACCAAAGCATTGCAAAACAGCTTTCCGGTCTCGCTCATCGTCTATTCCAATGCCATTTTTCCTCTTTTGAAAATATTCAAACTGCTTCTCTTCTTTTCAGCGACCAGTCGCCATGGATCATACGACCATAAAAAGAGAATGCCAAAATACTTCTCTTATCCAAGCCTTGCATATTTGGTAGAAATTTAAGCAGAAATATCGCGATCGAGTGGCCTTAAAATTTTGACAGAAGCCGTGGAAACCTTAGTTTAAAAGAATGCTCAGAAAGTCTAAGAAAAGTTTTTGTCTGGTGCTAGGTACAAATTAACAATATGAAAGCGCACCATGTTCAAACACAAATTAAATCTAAATAAACTCAAATTGATCACTCAAAATTATTTGAAAATGATAATTGAACATAATTCAATTCTCCATTGGATCTAATTTGATCAAATAGGTCATTTGATCCAAATGAATCATAATTAAACCGATTTAACCCAATGTGGGTCAAATAGATTAAAATGATATAAGAATTCAAATCAATTCAAAATTAATGAATGAAAGATAAAATCCAATGAACAAATAATGATGCAAAAAATAATATTTAAAAAGAAATAATTAAAGGTGGTGACACTTACATTGAAATCAATTAATGCTTAAGTTAATCACCAAATTGATTCAATTTAGTGAAACTTATTGAGCTTAATGAGATTTGTTAAGGCTATAAAATAATTTAATTAAATTCCAATTAAGCTAATTAACCACTCCACTAAAATCAAATGACAAAAATAAAGAAATCTACATTTTAAATCTTTATACCATTTTGAATTTAATAAGGCATATAAGATAATAAAAATATAATTCCCTCCAATATATAGAAAAATAAATAAAAAAAAAAAATAAGTATATTGACACAAACCTCACCTGTAAAATCTCATAATCTTCAAAGCCAAAAAGCAAATGCCTTCCTCATAAAGTAGAACCACCTAATGGGTAGAAGGAAGAGCTTGGTCTAAGCAATCCACAATGATCAATTCCTTTATGCAAGAAAGCTTCCCTCGAGCTCGAAGCTTGAGTTGATCCCATATGGATCAATAGAGAATCATTCAATGATCATTTTGTTTAAATCATTGAATTTCATTGCTTAGATATGAGAAATTAGCAAAACACTACCCTCGGTTTATTTGGGTAGAAGTCTCCACTGCCGTTCCTTCTAAAAGAATGGGCTCGATCAAAGATGATCTTATTTTTCTCACTTAAGGTGCGGAATGAGCGATCAGATCATCCAAGTTTTCTTAGATCCATTGGCTGTGAACTTGAACGCATCAATGCCGCAAAGCATGAGCGGGATGCCCATGGATAGTCACTTAAAAAATTGTTAAATAATGATATAAAATTTGTAAAATTAAAAAAATTTCTAAAATCATAGAAAAATAAATAAAAAAAATACAAATAAGGCTCTATGGATTCTAGATGAGAGGAATCCAAAAATTAAAATTCCCAATTTTTTTATTTTGCCTTAATTTGGGTTTAATTAATTATTAAATCATAATACTCTCAACCACTAATCCAATTAATATGAAACTTTGGGAAAATGAAATTAACCTTAAAACACACCATCTTAAAATTTTGATGATTTAATTCTTTTAATTTATGAAATGAAATTTTCAATCCTAAACCTAATTTAATTAAATAAATTAAACTTAATGAACTTAACAAAATGATCTAAGCAACAATCAACTTAATAAACCTCATTGATTAAAACATCATTAAACTTAATCCAATTGACCAAATTAAATAATTAAATGAATTAAATAATAATTAAAACTTAATTAAATCATAATAAATCAACCAATAATCCAAAATTATGAATAAACCCTCATTGGAAACATATTTAGAGGAATCCATGAAAAAAAATCTTAAAATCTCATTGAATTAGGCTTAATTTAGGTTTTTATGAAAATTAAAACCATTACTCCTTAATTACAAACTAATCATGATGAAACTTTGGACACGAAATTGGCATGTAACCCCACTTAAAATTTTCAAACTCATTGATTCTGATTAAGTTGTTAAATTTCTAAATCCTAATGTTAATCAAATATTGGATTAAGAAATTGATTTCAATTAAATTAAATGGTAATTCAAACCAATCTAAATCAAAAAAAAAATTATTAAAACTTCTAAAACATCTAGTCAAGAAATTGATCAATTTCAACCTAAAGTTAATAAATTTTAAATTTTAAGTTAATAAAACTTTAATTAAGTTAAATTCAAATTTGAAACCATTAACACTTTCAAATCATTAATCTTCAATTCAATTAATCTAAGAATGAATTCATATCTTAGGATTATTTAGATTAAAGTAAAATGAACTTCATAACTTAATCCAAATCTCAAATCTAAATGTCTTAAGTTATAATGAATCAAAACCAAAATAATAAATCAAATAAATAAAATAATTCAAATCAAACTAAGTTATAAACTAAAAGTGAATATAAATCTAACTAATACATTAGTTAATCCAACATGAACTAAATCAACATAATTTCAAACTTACAATATAAACTAAATCAACCTAACATGACATAACCTTTCAACATAAAATGAAAACCATATCAATTTAAAATCAATTCAAATGAAACAAAGTAATGTAAACAAAACATTAAACCATCAAATGTATAGAAATAACATAAACATTTAAAAAACATAAATGAAAGAATATAAACACATACATAAGAACTAATGAACTTAATACATGAATTCATAATTAAACAATTTGAATCAAGTTAAATCAATGAAACATAAACTTTAACTTAAACAATTTCATGGAATATAAACCAAATTAAATAAAATCAGCATAACTAAACCTAATATAAAGTTAAGACATAAGCCAAACAAGAAGAATCAATCTAAATAAAATAAACCAACATAAATCAAATTGAACTAATCAAGTAAAAGTGAACCAACTTAAAGAAATGAAATAAAATAATTTAAACTAAAACTTTAATTAAGCTTCAAGCTAACAAAATTATATCTAAAACAAATGGGACAAAATATCATTAAAGAAAAGAAAATATTAAATACCTTAAGTTAAAGAACTTAAAAGTTGATGAAACATTAAAAAGTAATTCAACTTTTTAAACTCATTAAACAATTGAAATCAATTCAATTAAAATAAAATAAAGTCAACATAAACCTAAAGAAATAAATCAAATCAAATGAAATAAATTGATCATATCAAAAGAACAAACTAAATGAATCAAATCAAATCTAAATTTCAAAATGAAATATCAAAACCAATCCAAACATAAATAACATCAAAAGAATTAATTAAGATACTTATCTTAGTTAGACTTTTGGAAACTTCATTAGGTTTATGTGGAATAAAGTGAGTTTCTCTAAAATAAAATCATTCTATTTCTCATTCTTAAAACCTAAATATTACTTTAATCAAATAAAATGAACATAAAATGATAATCAATAAACCATTTGAATTGAAACCACTAAAGGTAAAAATTAAACAAATTCAAACTTCAAATTGGAACTTAAACTTAAAAGTCTAGAGCCTTGCCACACAAATCCTTCTTTTACACACACTAGATCATCTAGGTCACGGACTCTAGATCTACGATAGATCGTTCTATGATTTTCTATAATTTTATGTGCTATGTTGTGTTGTGCTTCACATGTTTGTATGGTGTATTGCTTTAGACTGGATACCTAGGCTTATTTGTTTGTTATGGATGGTAGGGCTTTCTCTAGATTTAACACTATTTTTCTATGGGGGCTATATTAAAGGGATTATTGTCATAAATAAAAATTATAAAATTATTTTGCTTTAAGTGCTGAAAAATCCCTTAACATAGTCCATAGGATAGGTGGCCTTGGCAAACAACTAATGCTAAGCCATTATCTTTGTAAAATATAAGCGATGTGTCTTGTTTGTATTTCCCAACATCTATTTTGTAGACTTAGGATTTCTATGATTTTAAAATGTAAATTTGAGCTTAGATTATTAGGATCTATGGGGTTTAGGATTAAGGATGACCCTACGAGATGATGAGTGGTCCCATGTGGATGGATGTCCTAAGAAGGAGACTTTCTGGAAAAAGACCCATAGATCTAAACTTGTAGTTAGGTGGGTTGTATAAGGGAAAACTCAACCCATTTTTCTTTCTTCGGTGTCTACAGCCTCATTGGCATTTTTCTTATATTATTTAATTAGTCTGATTTATTTTGGGTGCGCAATAGAAACAGCATGCTTTTCTAGGTTTCTTTCTGTGTTGTGTTTGTTTTGTGATGAATGTCTGGATGTAGGCTCATAAGATAAACTAAATTTTCTACCAAACTAAAATCAATTGAAATATAAAAATAAATGAAATTCAAAACTCCACATAAACTAAAGCCTTAGGCTTAACACATATATCAATTAGAAATGGTTTGAAATCATGCAACCATCTTACTTATTCCTTAAATTGTTTCACCATTCATAAGGGACATTTGTCTTGTGAGGATGACCATCTTCTTGGGGAAGCCTTAATATTGATTTGGCCTAATTGCATGTTAGGCATAAATTGCATACCTATGGCCTAAAATGAATCTTGAATCAAAATTTATAAAAAATTGAATAATGTGCATTAGTTAGATACATCTTCATACCCTACATGATCTTAGGATTAGGGGTAGGTTCTTAGATTTCATTCTAAAATGTAATAACCCAACCATCTTGCATTCATATGACTTGACTTCATAAATTTAAAATGTTGCTTAGTGGTGTTTAGGCACCTTCTCTAGCGGGTTATAAGTCCAGAAGAGTCAGAGATAGGTTACTTCTCTCGAGTGAGAGGGATAACATAATTCCCAAGATAGAAATTCGAGCATCAACATGTGTCAGCACCAGACTAGGTTATGTAGCATCCTTTTTTTAGGAATAAGTCTTCAACCCGAGGCATTTATGTAGTCTTGTGTTGCTAGAATCTAAGCCATAGATTTTTAAAAAAATGACAACTTGAAATCTAAAATTAAATCCCAAATTTGAAGCCCAATGATCAAAAGTTGAAATGTCTACTGGGTATCCCAATATCATAGACATTTCTACTTTATCCCATTTGACTCTTGAAAATAATTCTCTCAATTTTGATCTCTCCCAATTGAGTTTCCAAAATCAATCCTTTGAAAGCTATCTTAGAAGTCTTTAGAGATAACCACTTATTTCTTTAATCAGAGTATTCTTGAAGAGACCCTTCTTAAGATGTAACTATAGAACTTGCCTTTATAGAGAACCATGATCCTAGGTTAAAATAAATCTTGTTCTTCTTTTCCATATAGTTCGGAAAATTCTATATGAAAGAACCATTAGTCTTAGGAGTCTTTTATTGAAATGATCAATCCATTATAGGAAAGCATGTTTATCTTTGAGATAATATGTTTATTCCTTAATATCATTATTTGGTCATCTAAATAAAATATTCTAAGCTCTATGTGGTGTCACATTTTCTTCCATTAGTTACACAATTTTTTTGACTCCACTGGGAATGGTTCCTCTCCCCATCTTTAGAAATAAGTGATTATTTTTATATATGGTGTACTAGTTCCACTTGTCGACGCCTTTCTTTCTGTTGGAAACCTCTCCATTCCATTCTTGGTTGAGCCTATCCAACATCTTGAACTAAGGTTCTAGAACTCTTTGTTTGCCACAGTTAAACGATTGGGTCCAAGAACCAAAACCTAAAATAGAAAAAGGGTGAGAGAAATAAATGTAAAACAAGTCATTTCCATTAAGACCTAAATCTAGTTAAGACAAATTTGAAACCATTCCAATATGGAAAATAAATGTAAAATTTAAAGAAGTTTGAAAAGAACTTCAAGAGTTTGAAAAGTAAATCTCAAAATAAAATCTCAAAGTTAAAATTTGTCCTTGATCTTACTTTGGCTTCATACTACAAGCTAAAGAGAATGAGGGCGGTCCTTGAATGGATATTATTTGTTCTACTACATTCAAAGGTGTCGAACACCTAAGGATGTAGATTGAAATGAAGGTGTTCCCTCAAATCGAGAAAATCTAAATCAAAAGGAGGCATGGTTGTGCTATTGCCCCTTTTCCACCATGATTGAAGCTTGAATTGCATTTAAAGAAGAATCAATTCAAAAAGAAAATAAAAGATAAAAAAAAAATCATCCCAAAAGAGAATGTCTTATTAACCTTGGAGGTTGATTAAGGAACTAAATGTAAATCTTCTATCCTTATAGAAGAAAATTTTACATAAATGCAAATCAACTTTAATCTTAATTCATCCACAAGTCCACTATAATATTGTAAAATCAATTGTTCAAGCGATTGGCCAATTCTATGGAGTGACTTGGAGGTAACCCTTTTAGACCTTTCCAAAACCTTAAATTCTTAAGAGAGAGTCAAAAGAGGAAGATGACATGACATAAAAAAAATGATAGGATTTACTTTTGCTCTAATCAATAGAAGAAAAGAGTAGTAAAAAGAATTTTGATTCTCAGATAAAGTTGAAATGAATGAAATTTAAACCAATAAATTTAAATCAACTTAATGAGAGTTTCCTCTCATTAAAGATATTTCATGAATACTTTAATTAATTTTAAGGCTAAATCATGAAAAGAAGATAAATGAAGAGTTTAATCCTTCTAAAGAAATCATGACCTTAGGATTGGGTCCAAAGGATGATATTTCTATCTCTCAGAGTGAAAGTATGAAATTTCTATCTCTGCTAAGTTGATAAATAAATCACTTAGGACTTTGACAGTCCAAAGTGAAGAAAGCCTTAGTTTTCTCTGTTCAAAGACTAAGGCATTATATGCTTTCAATACAAAGTGAATCTAAGGTGAATCCTTTGCAATGTCTTATGACCCACTTGACATTGTCTTAATGTATAGTATGGTGGTCAAAGATTTTGCAAGTTGAGATTACCTTTAATCTTGAATGTGTTATAAAAAATACAAGTCAAACTTGACTTTCTAATAACACATCATCTACCCTAGAGGATCCTCTTTTAAATGATGATCCTCTAAATAAATAGATCATGTGGTCTATTGGTCTATTGAGGATAGAGTTAGACCTACCTTCCATCCATTTCAAAAGGGAAATTCTTGAAATCAAATTCAAAATGGTAGAGCTATACCACCTCAAATGACATTAAAAAAATATGGCAAATAAGTCATCCTGAGAATGTGATGTTTTGCCCATCCTAGAAGTTTCTTACAAAATCAAGCATCAAAATGCTATGTTAAAAAACAAAATGAAATAAATACAATAAAAAAATGAAATAAAGAAATGAAAGTAAAGCAAGACATTACATAATCATGTAATTTCTTACTTAATTATAAGCAACTTGATGTGGCATTCCAAATAATAAAAGGTTCTAGGGTTATCTTCTATGATGAAGATAGACTACTAGAACTTATTGGCATCTTGGTTGATGTGGAAAATTCAATAGAAGAAAATTTCCAAAATATATGTTGAGAGGTGCATCAATCAACATCAATTATAAACATGAAAGTGAATTTATATAGGCTAATTCTAATCAAGCTTTGATAAGATGGTGTCATATATAAATTCAATCAAATAAAGAAAGGAGTTTTTAGTTTCCTGAAAATTCAATCTTGAAAACTCAACCTAGAAAAAGAACTTAGTCTCAATCACATAGATGATTGAAGAAAAAAATTCAAACATAAAAAAGAGCAACTTAGGAATTCATGAAAGATCTTTAAATGCTCTTGGATGGTCCTATCTAGCCCAATAAAAAAAAGGAATCAAATGAAAAGAAAAAGAAGAAAAATATTGATTATAGAAGGATTTTCATATTCATCTTAAAGTGTTGAGTCTTTAGGAATATCATTCAACTACTCTGACCTCACTAAATATTTGATTCCATTAGAAAATTATGATTTCAGAAGTGTAAAATTTTCAAGAAAGTCACTTTTACCAAATGGCTCTACTAGATTGCTATTCCATGAAAAGATGAAAAATAAATTGAAATGTTGGATCATATTATATGATCAATCAAGCAAAGACTTGAATCAAATCAGAAAAATAATCAATCAAATGTTGTATTTGGATGAAAAAGTCAAAACATCAAATTTCTAGCAAATCATTTGAGTGGAGTCATTTCGCAAGAAGTGAAATGTTATCAGAATGTTGACAAAAAGAAAGAAAAGTAAGGGGATGGAAGGACTATATCCAAGAGCAAAAGGATGAAGTCTAAAATTTCTAAGCATGTGGACATTTTTGACTTTAAGCTTCTCCACATCAAAATAAAGTTGTAGGGTTAGAAGTCAAATTGTCTAAACAAAAATAATTAGATATCTCATACTTTGTCATCTTAGCCTTTGCCATGATTGAGTGAGCTCGCTTGGCAGATTAAAAAAAAAGATAATGTATCTTCTTTTTTAGGGGTCCATATCCTTTGTATGGCAAAGATTTCATTAAGTATACTCTAATTCCATTGCAAGTGGCCTATAACCATAAATAAGAAAAGATGGCCATTACAAGTTAAAAAGCTTAAGTAGTTTTGGGTCCTAACTTTCTTTTCAAAAGGCACTCTAGCACATTGCATGAATATTGTTTAGATGTGTCTAAAATTTATATAGTCTTCAAGTTTGGGATGCACCCTTAGAATTTGAAGAAGAATCCAATTCCACAATTGACAAAGTTAATACCAATGATTTAACTCTTTAAAATGAGCAACAATGTATGGAAAATCATAGGGCTGAATGGCTTTAGATAATAAGCCCACAGATAAAGCAAAGAAACAAACCCGACTCAAGAAGAAATGCATATGCACTTCCTATAGCTCAAATGGTGAAAAGCGGTGATATATAATGTGGATAAAAAAATGATGTACAATGATGATAAGGAAAGAAGCCATTCTAATCCACCAAAATTGGTATTATGAGAAAATGATAAACCTCAGACTTTTCCAAGTGGTGGGAAGCGTCTAAAATAAGTAACAAGAGATGATGAGTGAATGCAGCCATCTCTTAAGGAAAAGATGAACAAAGATTATTCCTTTAGAAGGGATAAATTATTTTGGCAAGCGGTCAAAGATACATTACCGAAATTAAAAGGCTTGAAGAAGTCGATCAAATAATCCAAATTACTATCCCTATCATCATGATCATCATCCTATTGAAGATTGTTATGTCTTCAAATTATTAGAAAGGAAAGTATCGGCGAGGTGAATTTACTATCCGATAGTATTCTAGTCAACCCAAAAGAGTCTACAAGGATGATTACATCTTCTTATCATCCATCAAAGATAAAAGAAAGAGAAATTAGTTCAAACTAAAGAATGAGAAACCATAGTCTCCAAAATGAAAATCGCGACTAAAGATGTCCATAGTGTTAAGTGGAAATCACCACTAGAACCTATATTGGATTTAAGAGAGATGCCTAAACCAAGTATTTGGGCTTCTCAGTGATATTTTGATAAGGCTACTTCATCACAACATGAGGAGTAGTCTACTAAATGCAGGCCTCATAAATCAAAGAAGTCGGCTAAGAAATAGAAGATGAAGAAGAGAACTACAACTCAAAGATCATTAACAATTTAGAAAAGTATCAGGTAAGACCATTTTTTAGACTTTATGCCTAAACTTCTCATTGATGAATCGGATGAAGAAGATAATGGTGAATCTTGTAAGAGACATGAATCATTTATGTGATATCGATGTTCTTCAACATCGGTTGCTCCAAAATGACAAGGCGGTCAAACATACCGACCAACCCATCGAATTCTTATTAGGAAAGCGGGAAGAGCGGAGTTAACATCTAAATTTTTTTAATGACTCAATAAGATGATAACAGTTCAGATGAAGATCTATATTTTTTCGACGGAGAAGAGTCAGACTCATCGATATCATCACGCATAAAGCGTATGAAGTTGAAAAATGAGTCTAGCCCTTTTGACCAAACCTCCATAATAAGAAGGAACTTGAAAAAACTACATCTTCAGAAGAATCTGAGCAAGACAAAGTGATTCAAGTTCAGTTGAGAAGTGGTAAAGTCTTACCACCCTCATCAAAGAAGGGAAATGCAAATAAAGACAAAGATAAACAAATCGAAGTCAATGAAGATATCATTCCCAAAAATCTTAAACTAAAGCCTAAATCAAGTGGAAAGATAGATTATAATATTCTATCACATCTGAGAAAGATCTCTACATAATGGAGTGTGTACAAGGCTCTTTTGATGTCAAAAGATCTCCGAGAAATGTTGATACAGGCTCTCAAAGATTTTGAGAGTTATGAAGCGTACTTTGCTGAAAATGCATGACCAAAGCATTACAAACTCAAGAGACCTCCGATGTCATATTTTAGAGAAGATCTTATGTTGGGAATGGCCGGATCACAAGCAACCCTCTATATACTATAAGTGATGGCATCGATTAGCAAATATTGATTGATCAGTCTCTTCTATCAATCTTATGAGTCTAAAGGTATTAAGAGGATTATCACTTGACATCCAACATCTTGGGAAAGATAAGTTGATGGTTCATGGTTTCAATAAAAGGGAAAATCGGGTTCTTTTATTCTCTCGCTCAAGTTTCAGGATTTATATACAGAAGCCAAGTTTCATGTAATCGATGCTCATACATCATTTAGAGCTCTCTTGGGTCGACCATGGCTGCATGAGTATGACATGGTCCCATCAATATGCATGTGTATATAAGTACACGAAAGATGGGGAAGAGTTCAAAATTCACGTAACCTACAACTATTCTCAGTCAATGAAGCAAAGATTTATGAAGATACAAGTACTTCATCCTCAAAGAGCCTAAGCCAATAGAGCCTCTTGAAGTGGTAGCATCCACTTTAGGAACAAAAAAGTAAATAAAGTGAAAGAGCGTAAAGAGGAAGAAAGAAGGCAATGCTGATTCTACCTAAAGCATTTGATTCTACATCTAAATCAAGAAGATCAATTCCTCATATGGGAAGTGACATAGAAGAGGAAGAAGATATTCCTATCAAACCAAAGGGAACTTACAAGCTTTCAAGGAAAGAAAATTATCAAATAAGTGATTCAAATTCAGATTATGACTTTGATTCTACTTATGGAAATAGAGTTCAGATGGCCGCATCAAGAAGGATATCTCATTTGGTAGAGTCAGATGACTCACTCAAAATTATACCCATCCTTCAGCAGTGCTTCAAAAAATTCACTTTACTAGAGGTCCATAACATTAAAGAATTGATAACATTCTATGTGCCGTCGTTGAGTGAGAGTGGTGGAACAGGAACTCTATTCTATAAATCTAAAAGTCTCCTTTACAATTTTGATCACTCAACAAAATTTTGATGAGATAGCCAACAAGAATACTAATATACTATCCACGATATTGAAGAATGATGCACAAGCTTGGAATTCATATTAGAACTAAGCATAAAACTCAAGTCTTTAGCATGATGTGGAGCCAAAGAAGTTCTCAAACATCATGAAGAAGTGATAAGTTTATCACTAAATGTCTTGGGTTCATCCACAAATCTCATCAAAATAAAGCCTGTTATAATATAATAGAAACTCATAGTGATGAAGAAGATGATCTCCATGAAATTCTTCTTACAAATGATGAAGAAGTAGAAGCCAAGCCTGCACCTGAAGAACTCGAAGATGGTGGACAAATAGCTACTACGGATGAACTCAAAGAAATCAACCTAAGAGCTGAGAATGATCCTCATCCAACTTTCGTCAGTGCCCTTCTACCTAATGGGAAAGTTGAAGAGTTAAAGTACTACTTTACTTTGAATTCGGGATTACTTTGCTTGGACATATTCAAATGCCGCTTATCCCCGAGGTAGTAGTTCTGACGGCTATTAAACTAGATGTGATGCAGTTAAGCAAGCTCCTAGGTGAATGAGGTTGGTTTGAAGAACAAGTAATTACAAAACTAAGAAGGCGATCAAGCAAGCTTCATCCGGGAGAAGTATGCAGATTGGATAGTCAACATTGTCCCAGTTAAGAAGAAAAACTGCCAAATCTATCTCTGCATTAACTTTCGGGACCTAAATAAGGCGTGCCCAAAAGATGACTTTCTGCTTCCAATATTAGAACTTCTAGTGGACAATACTTCCAACTATAACATGTTCTCATTCATGGACGGATCGTCAAAATACAATCAAATCAAGATGGCGCCTGAAGATGAAAGACATACATCATTCAGAACACCAATTAGCATCTATTGCTACATAGTCATGCCATTTGGCTTGAAAAATGCTGGAGCTACATACCAAAGAGCCATGACATGTATTTTTGATGAGTTGAATCACTAGAAAATGGAATGTTATGTTGACGATTTGGTGGTGAAGAGCTTGAATCATGAAAACTACTTCGAAGACTTAAGAATTGTATTGGAAAGAATCAGAAAATATGATCTCAAGATGAATCCCCTAAAATGAGCATTCAGGGTATCCTCTAGAAATATTTCTCGGGTACATTGTATGTCATAGAGGTATTGAAATTGATCTTGCTAAAATTAAGGCAATTGTGGAGATGCCTCCACCAAAGAGTTTGCATCACCTTCATTCTTTACAAGGACAACTTGCATTCATCCGATGATTTATATCAAACCTATCAGGACGCTGTCAACCATTTGCAAAATTGATGAAGAAGGATGCTCCATTCAAGTGGGACAAGGAGTGCCAAGAAGCCTTCAATAGCATTAAAAGCTACATATTAAATCCACCAATTCTTCTTGCTACTCACGGGAAGCCCTTCATTCTATACATAGCATTAGAAGAGTCCCTTGGAGCATTATTGGTGCAACACAATGAAGAAAGTAAATAGAATGCTCTTTATTATATTAGTCGAAGATTAATAGCGAGAATGAGATACTCTCCGATAGAGAAGCACTTGGCATTAATCTTTGCAGTCTAAAAGCTCTTTCACTATATGTTATCTCACAAGATTACCCTCATCTCAAGGATCGATCTAAAGTATTTGATGACAAGAAGAAGATGTTGAGTTGTTTTGCAAGATGGATATTACTTTTATAATTTGATATCATATATGTTCCGAGAAAATAGTGAAGGGACAAGTCTTTGATTTTCTATTTGCACATCCCATACCTGCGGACTCTTCTCTCAATGACAATTTGCCCGATGAGCAAATTATGCTTATTCATGAAAGAGAAAAATTATAAATTTAAAAAATGTACTTTAATGGAGCCTCATCGATCAAACAAGTCAAACCTCTAAATTTCTCAAGGGCAAGAGCAGGAATCGGTATCGTCTTCATAACACTAGAAGGAGGGATAATGAGACGATCATATGGGTTGATTAAGCCAAGAACTAATAATGAAGCCGAGTATGAAGCATTAGTGATAGGTCTTGAAGAAGCTATTTTTATAAGCATTCAAAACTTGCATATTTTTGGCGATTCTGAGCTTATTATAAATCAAGTACTTGGCATCTATAAAATCAACAAGCCCGAGTTAGCTTTCTATCACAAGCGAGAGCTTATGAAGCAAATACCAAATGTTATACTAACTTGAGTCTCTCGATCCGAGAATAGCAAAGCCGATTGCTTAGTAAAATTAGCTAAGAAAATGATAAGTATGAATGGTGATTATGTCATGATCGACATATTTACTCGACGAGTTCAAGAGCTAGCAAAGTATCAATCCCCATAGGTAGAGGGGTTATCAAATTTGACATAGCAGGACGTGACTCAAGTTGCTCCGCATACTCCTCAAAATCAACAAGAAGTTATAGCAAGAAGAGCAAAACATGACATTGCTTCAGAAAAGCAGTGGAAAGCCTTTATAGTGGAAAAGTCACAAGATTGGAGGCAACCTTTCATCGACTACTTTAAAGAAGACAAATTACCAAATAATAAACCACTCAAATCGAGAAGAGAATGTTTGGCTATGCTTTCATCAACAACACTTTATATCATAGATCCTTTGAATAAATGTGTCTACGATGCCTAAATGCAAATGAAGCTAGCAAAGTGATGGTTGAAGTTTATGAAGGACTTTGTGGTTAGTAGTCCCAAGATGGCGATAAAGATCAAAAGGATGGGCTATTATTGGTCATCTATAGTGAGTATCAATCATACTAAGAAGTGTCATAAATGTCAAGTACATGGGAATATAATCCATCAACCTCCAAATCCATTACACCCAATAATAGCATCTTGGCCATTCGAATGCTTGGGGTATAGATGTAATTAGACTAATTGATCCACCATCATCAGCTGGACACCGCTTCATCCTAGCAACGACTGATTATTTCTCTAAGTGGGCTGAAGCTACCACATTTAAATAAGTTACTGTTGATCGAGTGATTAACTTCTTTACGCATAATGTGGTCTATAGATTTGGAGTGTCGCATCAAATAATTTTTGATAATGGCACAATTTTCAAAAATATAAAGATTTATAGATTCATCGATCGATACAAAATTGATTGATGATACTCTTCAATATACAATCCAAGAGCAAATGGTTTGGCGGAGGCCTTCAACAAGACATTAGTCAAGCTGCTCAAGAAGATCCTTGCTAAAAATAAGAGAGAATGACATATCAAACTGATAGAGACACTATGGGTGTATCAAACTACCTACAAGACGCCGACTAAAATCACTCCTTATTCATTGGTATTTGGAACTAAAGCAGTTCTTACGAGTTGAGTTTCCATCACTTTGAATTGATCCAATATAACCTATCAAGATCAAAATGCTCATTTGAGAATGGAGGAACTCGGCGCTTGATGAAGATTATGCAATCTCATCAAAATTTGGAGGTTTATCGAGCAAAGATGTCCAGGGCTTTTGACCAAATGGTGTGGCCTTGAACATTCCAAAAAGGGGAATTGGTCTTGGTGCTGAGAAGTCCAATTATTCCAAATCAAAAATTTGATGGCAAATTTGAGCCTAATTGGGAGGGCCCTTTTGTCATAGAGAAAGTGTATCAAGGAGGGGCATATAAACTCATTGACTTAAAAGGAGAAAGACCAATGCCACCAATTAATGATCGTTACCTGAAAAAGTATTATACATGATAAATACATTCTCGAGATATAATAAAATCCCCAAGATAGGGGTATTTTAGTATATTTATTTAGGTCGACATCGTGCTTCATGCCGAGATCCCTAAATAAATATACTCACTCAAGATGGAAAAAGCTTTTCCGTGAAAATTTCCTATTACACAGGGGGCATTTTTAGTTTTAAATACATAGATGAAATCAATGTTACATTTTAAAACCCTCTTAAGAGCATATCAATTCAAATATTGATGTATTTGCTTAATTCCATCTTAAAAGTTCTTCTAAATGTGCTTTAAAATTCCCCCTGCAAGATAGAGACATTTTTATTTTATGTTAAGTTTATTTGAGTTGACGTCGTGCTATAAGATGAGATCTTCGAATATATTTTGATTCAGGTTGACATCGAGCTTTACGCCTAATTCCATGAATATATCCATAACTATTATTGCTAAAGTTGCAGGCTCTTGCAAGGAAAAAAAATAATCTATTTCCTCGCATGAAAAGACAACCCTAAATGTCAAAAATTTCTCTCCAATCAAATTGAGCTTCCCAATCTGGAAGCGAGTTGGAAAAACATCAACCTCGATGTCTTGAAGTCTAGGACACATATGGGTTCTAAAGGTTGAACTCAACAAGCTTACAAATGGTTGAGTTCGCTCCTCCTCACTCAACAAGCCGTAAGAAAGGCCGTGGTGAAAGAGCCCCTATTGTTAGTCGATGATTAAATCACCAACCCATCACGCCTTAAGTCGAAGACTCAGTAGGTTCTAAAGGTCAACTCAACAAGCCTATAAATGGCCAAGTTGTTGACGCTCTCTCACTCAACAAGCCGTGAGAAAAGGCCGTAGTGAAAGAGCCCCTGCTCGTCAGTCCAATGATGATAGCTGTTCAATCTCAAACCAGATCTAGCTTAGTGATTACAAGCAACCAAAATCCAAGAGATCTTTCTACTTGATCGATAGACCAAGACAATCTAAGAAAACCCTCAACTTAGAGCTGCCTCAAATCAATCTATATATTGCCTGGATGATGATATTTCAATATATATTCAAATGATCCAATCTAACAAAAAAAGCACAAAAGTAACAGGAATGTTGATGTCCACTAATACAACAAGATAATACATGACTGATGGAAAGAGAAACAAGAAAGAAAAAAGTACATCATGGGAGCCTAGACTGTAGCTCTTGAAGTTGTGCTGAATAAACTGCTAAAGACTGATGCTCACTCTCAACCAATTGTAAAGCATCAGTAGCTCTGGTCAAAGTAGCCTCAACATCTACCATAGCCTGGATCTCGGTTATGGTGTTGCTCTACCAGCCGCAACTCTCGATCTGGCATCGGTGTCTAACTCAGAAGAAACATCTATCAAACTCTGATGGTCGTGTTGTAGAGCCTCAACACTCTCCTCAAACTCATCATATCCTAGGTCAGCCTCCTCCCTACGACGCTCACAGCTCTGCGATAAAGTGCCGATCGGACAATACCGATCATCATCGGTGGATCAAAATAAATAAAGAATGGGATATTATATGTAAGAAAATCAAGTTTTATATTGAATTAAAATAGTTGACTAGTATTGATTTCACTATATGTTTTGAACATTCAAGCCATGCATATATGTTTGGACATTTTGTAAGGACAAGACCTTCTAACTTAAAACATTTATGGTTCAACAATCGATATCAGTAATAGTTTATTCCCTTTAGCATTTACAATTGTTAGAAATGAAAACAATGATTTATGGATCTACTTTTGGAGAGCATTGAATGAGTTAGTTACAACTATTCAATCTTGTAGTGACTTATGTGCAATTTCTGATAGATATTCTGAACTTGCATGTACATGAAAATTTTAAGAAATTCTTACTAGCCATGACTAGTCCAAACGTAGATGAGTTATGTGATAAAATGTATAGCGTAAAGAACAATGATGATATTAATTAAGGGGCACACACCTTATCTCCTAAAAATAATCTTATACTAATATAAGGTGGTGTACATGAATGTATCTTAAGAATTCATTCTATTATATTTGATTTTTATCGATGTCATGCTTAATTTTATTTAAATAATTGATAATCAAAATATATAGGTTGTATTGTGCATTATTATTTTCTTTAAGTTGAATGGTGCATTAGCTGAAAAACTTTTTGAGCTAATTGAAATGAATAGATTTAAGGTTGTATTTTAAAATTAATACAATTTGAAAGGTGATTTGTTAACCTCCACATATATTTCATATGTCAATCAAGCACAAATAACAAAATCGATAAATTATGGACACACAACTACATAAATCAAGTCAAAAGCTTTGATAATTAGAGAATCGATTGAAATAACCTCTAAATGCAAAATGGATTTTTAATGCATGAATGTTAAAATTGATCAAAATATGTATGTTAAGTATGTTAAAATTGATCAAAATATGTATTTTGCAGACAATCGATGGAGAAGATAAGCTGTCGATATGTTTACACACATATTGGAGTCTAAAGGCCTCGATGATGTCCAAACAGCCTCAGTTCATGAAATTTATCGTGTTGATATCATCAAAATGTCAAAACCTATCAAAAGAGACTATTCGATCAATTTGGATGACTCTATGTGAATCAAATCTAGCAAATTTTCTTGCCAACAAATATAATATATTATTTATTTTAAAACTTTCATAATTAATATATTTATATGTTCTTGATATTATTT